>UCOH01011155.1:0-124946 GCA_900474275.1 Synergus japonicus
CTGAAAGTGTCCCAAGAATTCCTTGGCACAAAACGCCAAAAAGAATTAGAAGATTAAAACACAATTTTGCCGACATTTTATGTGTTGAACCAAACGTTTTATGTAATGGAATCGTGGAATTATGAAATGGAATTAGAAGTATTCGATTGTCTTTTATATACTAGCTTTTTTAAACACTTCATACTTCTGCATTTTATAGTATGGTAGTATCTCGGTCAATATAACTTTCCCAAGATTTATGGAACTTCCGCATATGTGTATAACAGACATACGAAAGATAAGCAATTACAATTCTTTACGTCTATTATAAATCAATATAATTAAACAGTTATCTAACAAGTTTACACCAATAGAACCTTGTTTTAATCCTTAAAACACATAAGTCAAGGTAAAAGGATTTGGGATTCAGAACTCAAGTAAATAACTTTACCGTCATTCTTAAAAATAACAAAAATGATGACATATAGCATACGATAAGAGATAAAAAATAATATTTGACAATTAAGTGTTATCACTGTGGATATCTTATGTGCTAAGAATATTTTCCAAGCACTATTGCGCGCTATTAATATTGTTAGTATATTACATATAATGTTTCTATTATTAATTTCTACTGCATACATTTTATTATAATAAAATGTTCTAAGCAACAACATGAACAAAAAATAATTCAAATATAAGCAGACTAAATATTCTGAAATATATATTGAACTTTACTAAATAGAAATGAAAATTTTATTTTGCAGATAAATAATCCGTATTACAGATGTGAAATTTGAACAGAATTTTAAGAAACATTTTTTTTTCAATGTAAGATGCAATAATATCCACTTTTTCTAGTGTGCAGCCTCAATGATGCGAATGGTTTCCCTGATCCAATTCTTGTACGCAGGATTCATCAAGTTTACAAAAACATCAGGATACCTCGAGGGATTGCTCTGACTTTTATCCACTACATTCGAAACGTGAATCCCAAGCAACTCATTCACAAAGCCCATTTTAATAGCTAAAGGAGCACCGAGGTCATGAATGCCACAGTATTTTAATCCAGACGGATCAAAAGTGCACAAATCTTTATCTGTAATCGCAAAATTATGTCCGTATAATTGTTCACATTGTTGATGGCTGATTATTGGTACAGTGATTGATCGCAAGAAATCTGGATATGCCGTTCCGGGACTGAAATCAGAGAGAAGATGAAGATTAGGTCATCATGAAATTAGGACAGATTAGGTCAATGAAATCAATTTCCAGTGTTTAATATATTATTGATATATTATATTATTGATAACTTACGGTCCTTCAGGATTACATCCCCATCCACTAACAATACCATATGCTCCTAGCCCTATATTTCCTTCATGAAGTTCTATATTTTTAATATTTATAGAATAGTGGAAAGGTGGAGAAACAGTAATCAAAGCAATACCATCAGTAGGTCTATGCGGATGAATACCAATTAATGCATGTTTGTTTGTTATGTTATGAGTTGAATAACTACCACTTAATGTTATTCGCGTAGTGCCAGCGTAAACTCTGTAATACCCTGGTGTTGGAACATCAACACACTTAGCAGTAGTCAGGGCTATAATACGAGTCAGTATAACACCTACGCAATGATAACGAACCCTAAATGGTCTAATAGATATAACGTAAGGAACATTTTTCATCAACTCTTTTTGGTCTTCACCTGGCGTGCGATTAATGACACGCTTTTGGCGGATGAGAAGTTCTGATGATTTATCTGCAATTTGATAAAGAATATGAGTAGTGGTTTTTTTTATAGGGGCCTTCCATAAACCACGTGACCCAATTTTAATCAATTTTGACACCTCTCTCCCCCCATGTGCTCCACCATATTCTTGTCTACTCCCTCCCCCCCTTTGGGTGTCACGTGATTTGTTTACTATCTAAACTAACTGTATCAGTCAAATTCCACTGATTTTCAGTGACTCTTTTCTCACGATTTCAATCAGTGAAAGTTCACTGAGAATCAGTTAAAAGTCACTGAAATTTTCAGTCATCTTCACTAAACTACTAAAAATTTCAGTGACTTTTCACTGATTTCCAGTAGATTTTTCACTGATTAAAATCGTGAGAAAAAAGTCACTGAAAATCAGTGGAATTTGACTGGCAATCAGTTAAATTTCACTGATTCAAGTTTAGAGAGTTAATTTCTTGTAAAACAAAAATAAAAGAAAAATTGTGATATATACATTTATCGAAAATAATATTTAAAGTTAACTAAAATACTCATGATTAACTATTTTGAAATATTTAACATTTTCCTCTCTTAAGGTGTTATGCTACTTTATACGCTAAAAAAAGAGCTATTTTTTAACATTTTTTTTGAGTATATCATGATGAAAGATATGGAAATAAATATTTTTAGGTTTGATAGAATATGTCTTAAACTACGTAAAAAAATTTTTTTTATTAACTTTATTCAATGTTTATATTAAAAATAATGGCCAATAATTATATTTCTTATCATTTTCTCTGTATCTCGCGTTATTAGGCTCAAAATTTGAATTTTCGATTTTTTAAGGAAATTCAAAAAGTTATTATGCCTATTCTATAGGATGTTCAAAAAGAAACATTTTTCATATTTATACTTTTTTTCATATCGTACGTTGTTTGGTTTCTAATTCAAGTTTTATTTCATTTTTTTGGATTTTCAAAATATTATAAGTCTCAATTTTTTAATATCCAAAAAAGTCAGTAAGAAAAATTGTTCGTCTTTTTGAGTACTACGAACATCCGTAATTAGAATTTTTAAATTAAAAAAAAAAATGGTTTCAAAAATTTTCAAAATGCTCCAACTTTTTAAATTTTTATCCAAAATGTCTGGTCAACGAACTTGACCTTCATTTTAGGACACTAAAAGAGTATACGAAAGGACAATCTAATCAGTCAATTCTTTCGAAAGTTATCGTGCTCACAAACTAAAAACCAACAGTCAGACAGGACAGACAGACAGACAGATAGACAGACACATTCGTAAAAACATGTTTTTCGGGTTCAGGGGGTCCCAAAACGTGGACATTTGATGAAAACTGGGGGGGGGGTCAAATTTTACACATATCTAATACATTCTCTCTGATGAGAATGTAAAAAGTAAAAAGAAAAAAAAATAATTTTTTTTCATTGTTTTTTTATTTAAAAAATTAGTAAAAATGTTATATTTAAATATATTAGAGGTTACAGACTTAGTTCAATATGTTTAGAATGTGTGGTTTAAATTTCATAAGGATCGGTCGAATAGTTTTCATAAAATCCTTGGTACCGTTTTAAAAACGCTTTTTTGAGAAAAACGCGTTTAAAACAATAAAAATGCAATAAAATAATTAAAAAACAATTTTTTTTACGTATTTAACGACTCAAATAAATGTTGAAAAAAAGCTCTTTTTTTAGCGTATAAAGTAGAATAACCCCTTAAGAAATCCTTTTTAAAATCTCAGAAACGTTTTGAAATCTTTTAAACTTGTTAAGAATTTTTTAATTGAAATTTTTGTTATTTCAAAATAAGCGCGCTTTAGACACTCTTTAATCTCTAAATTTCAAAAATAATTTTTGTGTTTCATCGCGAAACAGTTCTTAATCTCTAAATTGCAAAATTGAAATTCAAAATTTAATTCTAAATTTGCAATTTATAGTATAATAAAATAATGTATCATTACCAAAAAATAATAGATGGCTTTTGATTATTTTCAAAGACAACATACTTTTACCAGTTAATCTATATAATATAATTCTCCTTCGAAGAAGCTATAATTTTCTTAAATCTAACTTATGTAATCAAAGAAATAATATTTATTTAATTGGATGATATCGAAGCTTTTAATTAAAAACTATTTTTTATTATCCAAAAAAATTATTAAGAAAATTTGTTCGTCTTTTTGAGTGCTACGAACATCCGTCATTAGAATTTTTAAATTAAAAAAAAAGTGTTTTCAAAAATTTTCAAAATTCTCCAACTTTTTAAATTTTTATCCAAAATGGATAAAAATTTAATAGTTTGAATAATGCGTGGATCAAGTATTATGTTTCCTTTTAATTCAAAGAAATATTTTAAAAACTTAAAGAGATATTACTTAACTCAAAGAAACATTTATTTTATATACAGTGGAGTTGGTACTCCTAATTCAATAAAACAGTTTCTTTTGATGAATAAAGTGGAGAGATTCAAATCAAAGAAATATTCAAAAAAGTGAACGGAATTGAAGAAAACATGTTGTCTATGGAAAACCTCCTATCCGTATTATTTCAGAAGCAAATTTATTGAAAATATAATTATAGTTACCAATATTCTCTTCCGAAAGTGTCCCAATAATTACTTGACAGAAAACGACACAAAAAAGTAGAAGATTCATTTTCGCTGACATTATGTATGTTAAACCAAGCACTCTACAGATAATGAAATTCTAATTTTCATTCGTCTTGAATTTATCTTTTATATACTATCTGTATTTGCAATTTTTATTAGCAATCAGAGATTTATCGTTTTTAGCTTTATTGAATACTTAAATAGTTTTGCAAACATACAAGCAGCTTTTTTTACTACCTATAGGTTATATAAAGTTAAGGTACTATAAAGTTCAAATTTCTTTACACAATGAGTTCTTGGTTTCTGCTATACCATATTTTATACTGATGAGCCTTATGAATTAACTGAGAGAAGAATGATAAGAACTTTACGTCATTCTACAAGGAAAATTTGATTTTTTAATTTATAGAATAAAAATCTGCCTACTTCGTCGGCACATTCTCATTACACATCATTTTTCGTTTTGTGTCAATAGAAGATTCAAATATATTATATTTTTATAATAGGATATATATATATATATATATTTATTTATTTATTTATATTTTATTTCAATAAATTGTACAGTTCGCATGATGAAATTAGGTATCATTTTTACTCACATTTAGTCTTTTATAAGCTTTTTATTTGCAATGCTTAACGACTCATTATTCCATAGTTTTAAATAAATGGTTTCGTAAGCATGTAGAAAATAAACAATTTCAGTTATTTGTGTACATAATAAAACAATGTCGCAAAATCCCAATTTTGACATTTTATGTCATGAAATTATCTTTTTTAATGGCTGAATACTCTTTGTTTTATATAAGCGAACTTTATTTGCAAAGTTTATCGGTTCTATTTATTATTTATTATTTTAATACTAATAAATAATTTTCAGGGGCGCAGCAACAGAATTTTCCGGGGGGGGGCCAAAATGTGTAATAATTTTAGAGATAATATGTAATTCGATTTGAATAAAAAAATCACAAATAATTGTTTTTTGATTGGGTGGGCAAAATAACTGCATTGCCCCCCACGTCCAAATTTACGGGGGGCAGCTGCCCCTCCTATTTATATTAAAAAGTTCATAATTTTTTTTTACTACGGTGCAAATAAACGAATTTTGTGCAAAGAGAAAGTTCCAGCGGAAAATTTGTTCAAAAAGACATAAGGGATTTTTTTGAAAAATATATTTCCCTATGCTTAATAAATTTTGGTTTATGGTAAGCTACGTTATTTTTCAAGCCATATATAAATCCTTGAAATGACTGGTATATAAAAAGATAAGCAATTTAAAGCACTTAAATTACAATACAAAACAACTTCTAAAATAATTTTTACGTTGACGCAAGGCTAATAAGATTTTAAAGTTTTTGCACAATTTCACAACAAAAATCTGATTTTTAATTTTGATGAAATAGTATGTGTCAAATATACCTATATAGAAACAAAGAACAATTTTTTCATTGTTACAACCATATTCAAGGTCAATATTATAGAACACTTTACTTTTTCTTTCTATATTTGTTTTAAGACTCTTGTTTTACAGATATACATTAAATAATTCATACTTCTGAAACAAACAGTAATTCTTTTAATGACGTTATATCTTATTTTTCTAAATTTTATTCTTGAAATGAATGGAACAACTCAAGAACCAGGAATATAGTACTTATCAGTGAGCATATGTGAATTCTGTTGTAGGAGATGACTAGCCATGGTGTACACTTTCTTCCAAGATTTGTTTGTTCCGCAGAATCCAAGCCCTGTATTCGTTACTTTGCAAGTTTATATAAACATCAGGATTAAGGCGACCTACAACTCCTCCATTCCAAAGGTGAATCCCAGCCAATTGTTCCGAATCGTTCACCTCAACAACTAAAGGAGCGCCGGTATCTCTATAGGAACAGTATCTATCTCCACTTCGATCAAGAGTACAAATATCAGCATTTGTAATCGGAAAAATATTTCGGTATATCTGTTCACACTCCCGGACACTGATTAATGGTACAGTGATTCTTCGCAGATGATCCGGATACTGTGTTCCATGACTGAAATTAAAGAGTAGATACAAATTAGACTGTTTTGGAAAATAATCAGTTTTATTTGTTATCAAATTTCATATACGGAATATATTATATATTTCATGTATTTCATATATGTTCAATATATAATCCATGTATTTCATGTATTCTTCTCAACTTACGGTTCCTCTTGGTGACATCCCCATCCCAAAACAGAAACAAGTGCACCTGTAGGTAAAGGCCCTGTATAAAGGGCAATGCTTCGCGTGTAAACTGTAAAGGTAAAAGGTGGTGCCACAAGGATCAAAGCAACACCATCCTCATATCTTAACCGATGAGTATTGGTGTATATTTTTTTATCTGCTATTGAATGAGTTAAATAGTTTCCACTTAATGTTAGGCGTGATGTGCCCGCGTGAACTCTATACATATCATTGTGTAAATAAACACACTTAGCAGCAGTGAGCACAATATTAGCAGACAGTATAGAACCAGGGCAATACTTTGAACGATTATATTCTCTAACTAGTGCTATGTAAGGAGCATATCTAATCGTTACTCGGCTGTCTCCACCTGGGGAGTGATTAATTACACGCTTTTGACGAAGGAGAACGTCCGACGATTCACCTGCAATTTAATAAAGTATGTTTCAAATTCTTTCTTCATTTGTCAGTTTTATTCCGAATAAGATAATTATATATTTTAATTAGACATAATATAGTTACCATTGTCCTTTTCTGAAAGTGTCCCAATAATTCCTTGGCACAAAACGCCGAAAAGAATGAGAAGATTCCAACGTATTTTTGCCGACATTTTATATCATTAAATTACACAGTTTGGATGATGAAATTGTACTTTCAATATACTTGAGTAATGATAGGCTTTTATACTTCAATTTTCTTAGAATGACTTATCTTTTATTTTTATTTAACTATATATAGCGCATATAAAAAGTTTCGCAAGCATACCAGTGTTATATGAATCTGTAAATTTTATGATTTGTACATTTTATGATGAATAAAGTTTTATCGCATCGTATGAAAACTTATATGAATACACTTTTTATGTATTTAGGCAAAAAATATTGCAAAATTGGGAGAACTTTCAATTATTACACTCAAAACCGCATGACAGTTCAAGATACACTTAAAAGTTTCTGATAAGAGTACTAAACATTAAGATAAGCATAAATGTTATTCATTTCCACACTGAAATAAGGAACTTATAAGAAGCAGTGAAACTTCTTATAAAAATGGAATGGAAACATTTTCCAAACTTTTGTATTGTTTCAATTCTTAAAGCTTTAAATTCCAACAGTTTTAAATTCTTAATTCTAACAGTTTTAAATTTTTAATTCTAAGAGTGTAAAAAGTTTTTCATTCTAACAGTGAAAAAAGTTTTTAATTCTAACAGTTTAAAAAGTTTTTTATTCGAACCGAATAAAAAATGTGCCGCATTGAAAACATTGAATCTAAAATTTCGAAGACAGACATTCATCATCGTCTTGCAAATTCACTTGTAAATTACCGATAACGAGATAAGTGGTTACTTAAATAGAAGATATATTGCTGTACGTCAGTGGATAAATAAATCTGCTGATCTGAAGTGATACGGTTCTAATGGCACAGTTAGCTGCTGATTAATATTATTAACATCTATATATATATTTCTATGATGGATAAATTATTTTCCAATCTGATCGATTCTGATTAAAATAATGTTAGAATACTCGACTTGTCTAATAGAGTAACTATTTATAAGCTACTGGATCTTAATTCATTTCATGTTTAATGCACATTACCATTCGCTACGACGTGAATACAAAAATAAACGTGTTATTATAACAAGATCAATTATGTTAGATCATTTAGATAAATTAATAAGATTAGATAAGAGGAAAATCGATTGGATAATTTAAAAGTCCCAGATAGTCCTGAACATTCCCAAAAATCTTTCAAAATCCATTGAAATCCTGAATCCTCCAAATTTTCTTTCAATCCCTTTCAATCCCTTTCAATCCCTCAATTATAAAATGTACATCTAGAATTCAGCCTCTAATACCAAAATTAATAAAAATACCAACCGATTCAAATTTAGAGTACAGACTGCCTCAACATCAACTTGATCTACCGAATTTCGAAAATGGAATTAGTGTCTTGAATTTGGATTCTGTGAATGTTGCAGGCGTTTTATTCCAAGGGTGGAGTGGGTAGTTGAGGGCCGAAAGGTAGATCGCGAGAGAGTGGTAAAATGCGAGGGATGTAGAATGAGAGAAAGCAAGAGACCGAGGGAAACAGGAGGAAAGAGGGTGATACGCAGAGAGGGATGAAAGAGGGCGGATGTGACGCGGAATGATGGAGCGCGGAACGTGGAGAAAAATGAGAGTGGCGGAAAGGCGAGGGTGGAGGGACGCTGATGGATCGGTGCTCCTCCCTCCATGGCACCCTTTCTGTCTCTCTCACTCTTATTCCCACCCCCTCCTCCCTCATTTTCCCTCTCACTCTTTCGGCCTCTCGTTCTCTATCTCTCTCTCTCTCCCTCTCTCTCTATTTTGCTCACCACCTCACCACCCACTCTCCCTCTCCCAGTCCCACTCACCCCCGCGCTCCCTGGGGGTGAAAATGCCCCACAATATTACTCATAGTCGGGTCTCCCTCGCTCCCACCACATTACGTTCGCTGTGCTGGATTCGACCACCAACACCGATGTCATCTTCGTCTCCATATTATTTATTCATAGCCTCGATTCGATAATGTCGTCGCACTATATGATAGTCGTGATCGTTTCATGAATTGTGGCTTTTGTATTCATCGATTTATGATTCGGTAATTATTATTCCTGTAAGTGAAGCTTTCCTGTCATTGCTTTTCATGGGTCTATGTTTTTCTTCTTACAACGGTCGCTTTTAATTTAAAAATACAATTTTTTCTACTGTTTGAACATTTTCCATATTTTTCTCAATAACAAGATATGATTGAGACATTTTTTTATTGATTGACATATTAAATCTTTAAAATACATTTATCGAAGAGGATTATCCCATTAAATTCTTGAAAATTGCTTTGCTACGCACTTATGGCGTTTTAGATTCTTATGGTGTTGGTAGCAGTGTAATATTAAATATTTCACATCCTATAATAAGTCTTAGACTCGCATTAGCGAACTTCCTCACACTTGATGCACCTCTTTTAAAAAGTCCGGTGTACCATAAGTAGTTGGGTACAAAACGGCATGGTCGATGAATGCGCCGCCGTAGTAATCATCATCAACATCATCATCATTATCGCCGGTGCTCCCATCCCACTTCACTCCGTTCCATCCCATCTCATCTCATCCCAGTTTGTAACACTGCTCAGTGCTCACCTCACTATTGACGATAACCACTGGTAGCAAGTCCTCTCATCATACACTGCACAATCTTTTACTTTCATCGCTACATGCATAAAAGAAATCTTGTACAATCACTCAAAATGCTGATAAATTCAAAATTTTGGTTTCTTTTAATTTTACAAAAGCCATTGCAAATTAAAGTCACTAAATTCAAAACTTATTATCCGAATTATTATTTAATTTCGCTTCTTAACTTAATTTTTTCCTATAGTGTTTTTCTTTTCTCGAATAATATCCACAGCTACCCTTCTTCCTTTTAAGCAACGCCCATAAAGTTGTTTTCGAAAAAGGAAATATTATGGGTCGAAGGGTGAAATTAGGGAATGGATAATGTGTTTTTAATAAAAAGAAGCAAATAATAAACTCTTGGAGGGTTTGAAAGTAAACCATTGACCAAAATGGCTGGTCAATGCCCCTCTACGACTTCTGACGTATAATCAAATATACATTATGGTGGGCTTGTCCCCGCAAGCATCCCACCCTCGATTTTTGTATATTTTCCACCCTTCTATCACTGGGTATCCAGAACAAGTAAAATTCATATGTATGGATGTATATATATATATATATGTATGGATGGATGTGTATACGAGTTTTCTTGAACATGCTTTGTCCCATACATCCGCCGTACAGGGAGTAATAGCGTGTACGCGAGCATGCACATATATATGTATATATATATATACACCCACTTTTGCACGCAACGTGGTAATCACGGTCGCGGACCAGAATTAGAGGAGATCGTGCGGCAAGAGATAAACATCGCATGTACCCGAAAGAAGGCGTTCGAACTCTCGTTAGATAGCTCTTTGATTATCGGTAATCCTCCAGGAATTCATAAATGGGATCGGGAATTATAGTTATGGTGAGACGACATTTTTCGTTTAAGTGAAGGAAGGAAGTTTTGATTAGATTCCATGATAAGTGGCGTGTTTCTTTCGCTAAAGCGGAAAGACATTGTATTATAACTTGTAGTTATTAAATAGTATTAACTACGAGTGATAAAGTAATTGCTTTCCTAAAAAGGAATTTTAGGTTCCAGAATTTAGAATTTCTAGGTTTTTAGAATCTTTCATATAATTCATATAATATCTTTGGTAGTTTTGAAGAGATTTATTACATTGAAAATGGTGGTATTTTAAAAGATTCCAAAATACGTTCTAGAAAACTAAGAGATTTCAACGAATTCTAAAGAATGTCGAAGGTCAGTGATCCAATTGCAGTGGCTGATTAACGAGAAGTAGTACAGCTAAACATTTCGTCAGACCTTCTTCATGTTTCTCAAGAGAAGAAAATACATTTGAAAATGCGTCGATTGCTCTCCCCAGCCTTCAACACAAGTCGCGGTATGTTCATGGGGCAAATGACAGCTTACTCTTGGGTAGAAACATGACAACTCCGAATTGGCGTACAGATCGCATCGGTCAGTCTCGCATAGTTGTCAACACTCGGTTTCGCGGAGCGTGACTGGAACGTCGACTGGATCGGAACATGTTGAGAATGTTCACGTTGAGCGTCGCGCTTCCATCGAGATGATATGAACATTGCTGCGAGTCTGCGACTCGGTGGTGAGCAAGAGAGGAAAAGAGAAAGCCAGATCAGCAATGGCTATAGCTATAATGTACACACAACAACGCGAAGTTGTTCAGCAAGGTAGGGTAGAATAGGATAGGTGGGGCCGTTATTAATCTGGTGTCGAGTTGAGCACAAAGTTATATAGGAGCTCAGGAAATGAAACACGAGAAACCTCCCTACGCCCCGATCCTCTCACCCCCGCGCTTAACCGGTTTCAACCCCCTTCTGTCTCCGTAGTCCTGCAGCGTTCAACTTTGAATGTATTACCGGACCACCACCTCCGGTCAGATGGAGATATAACAATCAACGACACACGAGCCATGGGCCCACGGAGACATGCATATTTATGTCTTTGCACTATTCGAAACTCTCGACTCACTAATGTTTTCTCGCCATTTTTAGAGAGAAGCGAAAAGAGGATCTTCTGGAGGGTTTTAATGATACATCAATACTTTTTGGTATCATCAATGTTCTAGGATTATCAATGTTTTAGGATAATGAATTCTTACATTTATGGAGCAATGATAAAAAAATGAAGAATAAGTTTCCCAAGGAAGTAATTAAGAAACTGATCATTAATTGAGCAATAATTAAAACAAAGAACCAGGTAATTTATCGACTCTTTCACATTTAGATAATGAACTAGTAATTCATCAATTATAAGTATCCAATTCGTCAAATAGCCAATTGAAGGATATTTCATAGTTAAATACACATAACTGTTAATTCAAGTACTGCCATTTGAATGTCATTAGTCTCTTTTGATAAATTCATCAAATGTGTAATAAATTTTCTTCAAAAATAGAGTCCAATATTTGTTTTGTGAATGTAAAAGGCGTGACCATTATAATGTAAATAGCTTCCTAATTTTCAGGAAGCTTTCTGTGGTTCTTATATTAATTTCCCATATTTTAAATATGGCTAAATGACGCAATTTCGTCTCCTTCAATAAATTCACCGAATATCTAACAAATAAACTGTGCTGAAAAATACTTTCCGTTTGTTTCATCAATATAAAAGATGTAACCATTACAATGTAAATAGATTATACTAATGGAGAAAAAATGTCCGAACAACAAGTCGCTTCTATTTCATTACCCTCGTTTCCTTCGACATAGAAACATTATCCAAACACTAATTTAAAGCAACTCCGAATGAATAATAAATGTCTAAATGTCCAAAATGTCGTCAAATTTTCGTATAGGTTCCTTATGGTGAGGGGAGGGGATAAAGGCGGTATGTATACACATATAGGACGAAATTAATTGGCTTTTGGTAGCCGAGACGTGGTTCGGAGGGTTGAACGTGAAATGTACAGTTGACGAACTGGTCGGTCAGGGTTGAAAGCAATGGCTGGAGATAAAGTGGATGGAGTGCGATTAAAATCGCATCAGGCGCTCTTGATACACGAAATACTCGCGTTACAGTACCACTATTGCTTTCCTCTCTCCTCCTCTCTCTCTCTACCTTATTTTGCCCCATTTCGCTTCTGTCCAGCTTCAAGCTCTCTCGATTTTTAGGACGAAAAACACAGGAATCCACTGGCACTGATGGTCTTGTAATTCTTGTGGCAATTCTCGTAATGACCCTCGCATGATACTGATATTGCCCTTTGCTTCATGGAGTGGCGAATTGGTTTCACGGAACCTTATCACTTTTTACAAACCTTTTTACAAATAGAGAGTGGAGCTCTGATATTTCTTCAACGAGAAGAAATAAAGGAATATTTATTAGATGCAATAACTCCAGCCAGGAATAATTATTATACTTTTGACATTTCCATAGTTGTGATTAATCAGGCTATCATAATTTCATAATTACAATAATAATATTTTAATTTATAATTCTCCGCCACAGTCTTAATATGAAGTTGCCATAACCGTCCAAATTAATTAAAACATCCCTCATTCTTTTAATTCATTTCACTCGCACCTTTCTTCCACCTTTGCCAAGCTTCCAAAAAAGTCTCTGGAAATAATGAAAAAGAAGGGTGTAAAAAATGAGAATATTAAAGCTAATGAATCCCGACACGCAAACGAGATTGAATAGTGTACTACATCTAAAAATAAGTGATAATGGGCGCTACCAAATTGAGTAACAAATTTTTAAAAAAAGAAACGAAAATCCACTCGTCCAGAAATTTTATAGTTCTGATCCTGACGAGATAATAAGAATCCTAAAGAAGAGATGTTAATTATATAGAAACAGTGATTTTCAGAAATTTTTAAAGAATTTTAAATGATTTTCAAAAGATTTCAGGTGATTTGAAGGAATTTAGAGAAATTTTTTGAATTATTCTTGGGAATTTGAAAGGATTTCTAAGGAATTTAAAAGTATTTTCTAGAGCTTTCGTAAGATTAAAAAAATTATAAGATATCGTAAAGGAAATTAAGAGATTGGAGTGAATTTTAAGAAATTTCAAGTGGTTCTAGGGAATTTAAAGGGATTTTAAGATATCTTTCAAGATTTCAAAGATATAAATATTTCCTATAGGATTTCGGATGGATTTAAAGTGATATAAATATATTTCAAGTTATTTTAACAATGCTTAAGCAATTCAATGGAGTCCAAGATTTAAAATTAATTTCCACAGTTTGTTAATTATTTCAAAGGATTTTAAATGATATTGAAAATTTTTAAAAGATTGTCAAAGGATTTTCAAGAATTTTCACAATATTTTAAATGATTTTAGGGAAATTAAAGATATTTCAAGAGAATTGACAAACTTTCGAATATTTCAAGATTTCCTAAAGGATTTTAAGAGATTTCAATTGATTTCAAGGAATTTAAGAGGATTTCAAGAAGTTTCAAGTGGTTCTAGAGAATTTAAAGGGTTTTAAAGATATTTTCCATTATCTCAAAGATATCAAGATTTCCTAAAGGATTTCAGAAGAATTGAAAGCGAAATAAATAAATTTACAGTTATTTTCAACAATGCTTAAAGAATTCAATGGGGTCCAAGATTTTAAATTAATTTCCACATTTTGTTAATTATTTCAAATGGTTTTAAACGATATTGAAAATTTTTAAAAGATTTTCAAAGGATTTTCAAGAATTTTCACAAAATTTTTAATGATTTTAGGGAAATTAAAGATATTTCAAAAGAATTGACAGACTTTCGAATATTTCAAGATTTCCTAAAGTATTTTAAGAGATTTCAAGAAATTTCAAGTGGTTCTAGGGAATTTAAAGGGATTTTCAGATATTTAACAAGATTTCAAAGATATCAAGATTTCCGAAAGGATTTCAGAAAGATTAAAAGAGAAATAAATAGATTTACAATTATTTTCAACAATGCTTAAAGAATTCAATGGAGTCCAAGATTTAAAATTAATTTCCACAGTTTCTTAATTATTTCAAAGGATTTTAAATGATATTGAAAATTTTTAAAAGTTTGTCAAAGGATTTTCAAGAATTTTCACAACATTTTTTATGATTTTAGGGAAATTAAAGATATTTCAAGAGAATTGACAAATTTTCGAATATTTCCAGATTTCCTAAAGGATTTTAAGAGATTTCAAGTTTTCAGGTGGAAATACTAATGTAAGATTAATAGGGCAATTTCTGCTCGAAGTATAGTAGACTTTGCAGAATAGACGAGTTTTGTGTATTTAATAATCTGAGAGATTTAAAGCACTTTCCCATGTATCGTTCCGTCTATGGAATTGCAATCATTAGTCTACATGGCATTTTCTGGACCCGACTTTATCTCCAGCGACCGATATCTCGGAGGCTGCAGTTCTAAAGAAGACATCGCATCAGCTTCTAAGAGGAAGATGTCTTGCTGCAAGACATCTTCCTCTTGGAAAGTTCGATTTTTGGAGAAAAGATGCAACCGACGATGGAACGAGTTGATTTAGAGCAATTGGATAACATTTGTTGTCAAAGGGGCAAAGACTGCAGACTCTGTCAATGTCTCCAAGTTTCTTTTGGAGGATCGCTTAGCTGTATTTGGTACTAGTCTGCGGCGCTCTATCGCTTTTCGGTTTTTGTTATAGTCGCAGAGTTAAAAGATGGTAGCTCCCGGGTGGGACTGTTTGAAAAATGCCGCTACTTTTATTTTGCGAGTTTCCTACGTTAGCGATTTTTCCATCACTGAGGCAGATATTTCACCGGCAATCTAAGAGTCGCAAATGGAGTCCACAATGAGGCAGAAATGGTTCGTCGCTCTGATGGCCTCAGCATTCATCTTCTCCCTGTTCTGCTCCTTTCTATTCTTTCTGCAAGGAGCACATAACTAGTTGTCGACCCTTTTTTAAAAATGGAATAAGATACTGCTGGGTAAATAGAAAGAATTTCGAAAAATCGGTAGAAGTTAATTGAAATCCCTTCAAATCTTTTTAATTCCTATGAACTCCTAAGAGATTCTTTACAATTGTTTGAAAAACGAATATATATAAAAAATAAGTATATATATACTGTTCTAAACTTTTCTTTAAGATAGAAAGTTTTTCCTTACATGAGGTCAGATTTATATAAACAACTTTAGGCTATCAAAATGGCGATCCCTTTCTGGAACGAAAAAGGTGATCGAACCAGATACCACACAAGAAAACTTTTAGTAAACTCCATCTTATTCCACCTCTGCTGACCTTGTCTAGTTTTTTCAAAGCCTCCGGCAAAATCTGGAGAACGGTGCATTAGTTCCCTCGGTTCAGCCTAATGACGCCTCCAAGTCCCCATAGAGACCTCCTTCAGCAAGAAGCAATCCATCCAAACTGAAAAAGTTGCTTACAGGAATCGACGTTCAAGAAAATAATCCTCTCATTCGGTTCAGTCTTAATCAGTATATTTTTATTAGAGTCTATAAGAAAATTAGCAAATTAAGTTATAAGGAGCTCCTGGAAAAACGTTTTAATTTAGTATGGCGTCTAGATCTGGATGGAAATTTATTATGGTGTCATACCCTAAAAACTATTCTGTGGAATCATTAATCACAATATTTGATTATTAACTATTTAGTTTTCTGAAAAAGAAAGTTTTAAAATAAAAAAGAGATTTTAATTTTGTAGAAATGATTTTAAGATATTTTTAAAGAGTTTTTAAGGATTTTTAAATGATTTCAAGTGATTTTAAGGAATTTAAGGAGATTTCTAGAGCTTTCATAAGATTAAAAAAATTATAAAATATCGTAAAGGAAATTAAGAGATTGGAGCGAATTTTAAGTGATTTTAAGTGATTTCAAGAAATTTAAGAAGATTTCAAGAAATTTCAAGTAGTTCTAGGGAATTTAAAGGGATTTCAAAATATTTTTCAAGATTTCAAAGATATTAAGATTTCCTAAAGGAAATGCTTAAAGAATTCAATGGAGTTCAAGATTTTAAATAAATTTTCACATTATGTTAATTATTTCAAACAATTTTAAATGATATTGAAAATTTTTAAAAGATTGTCAAAGGGTTTTCAAGAATTTTCACAATATTTTAAATGATTTTAGGGAAATTAAAGATATTTCAAGAGAATTGACAAACTTTCGAATATTTCAAGTTTTCCTAAAGGATTTTAAGAGATTTCAAGTGATTTCAAGGAATTTAAGTGGGTTTCAAGAAATTTCAAGTGGTTCTAGGGAATTTAAGGGAATTTTAAGATATTTTCCAAGATTTCAAAGATATTAAGATTTCCTAAAGGATTTCGGAAGGATTTTCAAGAATTGTCATAAGATTTTAAATGATTTTAGGAGGATTAAAGATATTTCAAAAGAATTTACAAACTTTCGAATATTTCAAGATTTCCTAAAGGATTTTAAGAGATTTCAAGAAATTTCAAGTGGTTCTAGGGAATTTAAAGGGATTTTCAGATATTTAACAAGATTTCCAAGATATCAAGATTTCCGAAAGGATTTCAAAAGAATTTAAAGTGATATAAATAGATTTCAAGTTATTTTAAAGAATGCTTAAAGAATTCAAGGGAGTCCAAGATTTTTAACTAATTTACACATTTTCTTAATTATTTCAAATGATTTTAAATGATATTGAAAATTTGTAATAGATTTTCAAAGGATTTTCAAGTATTTTCACAAGATTTTAAATAATTTTAGAGAAAATTAAAGCTATTTCAAAAGAATTGACAAACTTTCGAAGATTTCAAGATTTCCTAAAGGATTTTAAGAGATTTCAAGTGATTTCAAGGAATTTAAAAAGGTTTTAAGAAATTTCAAGTGATTGTAGGGAATTTAAGGGGATTTTAAGGTATTTTCCATGATTTCAAAGATATCAAGATTTCCTGAAGGATTTCGGAAGGATTTTCAAAAATTGGTATACGATTTTAAATGATTTTAGGAAATTAAAGATATTTCAAGAGAATTGACAAACTTTTCTAATATTTCAAGATTTCCGAAAGGATTTTAAGAGATTTTTAAGATTTCTATTTTCCATCTTGTGAAATTTTGATGAATTTTAAGAGATTTCAACGAATTATTGGATCTAAATGCCTTTTAACAGAAAGAGATTTTAAGTTATTTTACAAGATTTCAAAGATATAAAGATTTTCTAAAGAATTTCAGAAGGAATAAAAGCGAAATAAATAGATTCACAGTTATTTTCAATAATGCTTAAAGAATTGAAGGGAGTCCAGAATTTTAAATTAATTTACAAATTTTGTTAATTATTTCAAAGGATTTTAAATAATATTGAAAAATTTTTAAAAGATTGTCAAATGATTTTCAAGAATATTCACAAGATTTTAAATGATTTTAGGGAAAAAGATATTTAGAGATATTTTTTAGATATTTCAAGAGAATTGACAAACTTTCGAATATTTCAAGATTTTTTACAGGATTTTAAGAGTTTTTTTTTTTAATTCTGAAGCACTTTAAGGACTATTTTCAATGTTGTGAAATTTTGATAAATTTTAAGAGATTTCAACGAATTATTGGATCTAATGGTCTTTTAACATAAAAATGATCAAAATATAAATATATCGCCTACAAATATACAATAATCCTATCCTCAACAATCACAATTGCCTGCACCTCGGAAATAATCAATGGTCATTCATCTGATAGAACTATAGGCAATAAAAGTAAATGAAGATCTAACTAAGCCGGCAAAGTGTGGATTTATGAGAGCAATATTGGAACCAGGAAAGAACCAAGATACATTGAAACAATTGTGCGCCGTGCAATCTGCGGTGCGTGACCGCCAATCTTGCGAGCTTTTTTATCGTTTTCCGATAGGAAAGGTGGTGAGACCTACGTCGTTGCCAAGCGAGATATACAACTCTACAAGTCTCGAACTCTACTACAATTATAGATATATATTATACATGTACAGAACCATACAACTGTATAACTGTGGAGCAAGTAAGTTGCATTCACGTTAGCTTCATCTGGTCCATTGCGAGGTACAACATCCTGCAAGCGAAGATCTTTTCGTTCCGCTGAATGCCATGCATTCATCAAGCACCGCGGGCGCCTGACGTCTCAATTCCCTTAGCCTACGCGTTATTCTACACGCCCACACATTTATGTAGTATGTACCTACTAAACATCCAGAATCTTTTTTATCTGCAATTGCGCACCTCAAATGCAGAACTACATGCTCTCGGTAGATGAAAATGAGCGTCGAGATGAAAGCGATTGTCTAAGAAGCGGCATCGTGTTCTTCCTCGAGTGTCATCAATCGATTTGAAGGCAAGGAGGTCATCATCATTTATTTAATTCACTAGAAAAATAGCAAGCTTCTACTTCTTACAACTTCTTCTTTCTTCTTCCTGATTCAAAAGCGAATCAGGTTGAAAACAATGAAATTCGTTGCAATCATTAGAAATCCTTTAAGATTCTTTGAAATTCCCAATTTGATAATTATAACGTCCCGTTCTTCTCATAAAAACCTGTACAGCTATCCCAGCAAGATAATATACCAAGTCTCGAGGATCATGTTCACAAGAGAAAAAATGTTGGATCACGTCACATCAGACGTTCAATCAACGTCCTCAGTGCCAGGCAGGAAGCCGAATTGAAACGTCCTTAGGTAGGATGGATGTCTGTCACTTATGATGGTGGTCAGAAGGTCGCCATTTTGAATTCCTGGATGCTGGTCAGTCTTGGGCTGAGTTTGAGGAATCGTAGGCGGAGATGAAGGCTTCACGCGGCGCGCGAGACGAGAAATGGAGAAGCGGTTGGAGGATGGATACCATACCAACCGGCGCAAGACCCAACCATGTACCACCTTACCTTACAAGGTACGATACACCCTTCTTGCTGAGGATAAGAGAGGCGCGCCCGTGGAGTCATTTATCATTGAGGAGCTCATTAAGGCCGAATCTGCCGCACACTGATCGTCCGGGATTACACTTTCCTGCCGCATCCAGCATCCCTGGAGCTGAAACTGTACTTGGAGCTAGCTGAGGCTTTTGGAGCTAGCTGAGGCTTTTCGAGCTGAAGCTGAAGCCTTTCTTCTTAACTTAACACCTCAGTTTTCCCATCTCTGGAAAATACAGTGTAGACCATGGTCTATAGACTGCAGAGAAATCCTCTACTTATTTCACCCTTCGCAAGAAGGTCTTTTGCGAGACACTCACGCGATCATGAAACGCTGGTCTTGCTCTCGAGCGTGTGGGATGATGGATAGGCGTCATCCAACCAGGGGCCACTCTGTTACGCGTTGGGATTAAGCCCACGCGACGCTCGTGATCCTTCTATTTTCATGGTTAAGGCAAACAATATATATATATATACTGTCGTAAAAACTGAGCTTGCGAGTCGGATACAATCTCTGCGTCACCTTGCAGGAACATGAGCTTGATAAGCGATCTCTAGAGAAGGTAAATTTGAATTTTAAGATGTGGTTCACATAATGAGGGGATCGATATCTTTTTCTCTATTGTACACTGAGAAAAATGTTTGGTGCGGACACCAAAAAATTTTGTTGCTATAGAAGCAACAAAGATTTTTAGTTGTGCCAACCAAAGTTTTGTTGGTTCAAATGAATTTTCTTGGTTCAACACAAAGTTTGTTGAAAGAACCAAGATTTAGTTGGCACAACCAAACAATTTTTGTTGCTTCTATAGCAACAAAAAGTTTGGTTGTCCGCACCAAACATTTTTCTCAATGTAGGTTTCAAATTCAGAGAATCTTCACGAAATGTCTCGAAAATCTTGCATACATTGCTGTTGCAAACCTGATTGGTTTTTGAATGACTTATTGAAGTTGAAAGAAGAAAAACAAACTAATGGTACAAAAAAATGTCAGGAAAACCTTCGAAATACGTTAAAAGTCGTTAAAATTTTTTTTAAATCCCAAAATTCTTTTGACATCCCTTAAAAATACACATAAACGATTAAAATTATAAGTGTCTTGAAATCCAAATTAAAACTCGTGAAAAGCTCTTCAGAACTTAAAGTATACATGAAATCTTAAGAAATTTTGATTTTTTAAGGGATTTTAATGTTTCTCATGGAGTTTTAAAGGATTTCACAAGATTTTTGATTGTTTTTTTTTAATTTTGTGGAATTTTACGGAATTTTGAAAAGTTTGGACAAATTTTAAAAGATTTTAAGAGATTTCTATGAATTTAAAGGGATTACAAGAGATTTATATAATATTTAAAAGATTTAGTAAAATTTTAAAGAATTTTAAAAAGCTTGTAAGATTTAAAAAAAATTTTGTTTTTAAAAGTAATTTTAAAGAATTTTAAGAGGTTTTTAGGAGTTCTAAGTGATTACAAGAGATTTGTATAATATTTAAAAAATTTATTTGAATTTTAAAAGGACTTCATGAAATTTTAAGAAATTTTTAAGGAAGTGTAGGGAATTCAAAGAATTCTAAGGAATTTTAAAGTTCCTCGTGGAATTTTAAAGGATTTCTCAAATTTTTTATGATTTTATAAATTTGAATCAACAAACTATCATTGATTTTTTAATGACTTGAAGTTGTAAGAAATTAAATAAATAATCGTTAAAAAATCAATGATAGTCTGTTGATTCAAATTTATAAAATCATAAAAAATTTGTGAAATCCTTTAAAATTCCACGATAAACTTTAAAATTCCTTAGAATTCTTTGAATTTCCTAAACTTCCTTAAAAATCTCTTAAAATTTCATGAAGTCCTTTTAAAATTCAACTAAATCTTTTAAATATTATACAAATTTCTTCTAACCACTTAGAACTCCTAAAAACCTCTTAAAATCATTTAAATTACTTAAAACTCCCTTAAAATTTTATATTTTAAATATTTAATTTTATATATTATATAATATATATTTATATGTATGTCTATTTTAAAAAAGAGATGTTATCTATATATCAAACACACTGTTGTCGAAAACCTGATTGGTTCCTTTGGAAATTGCGCAAATTTGTGTGAATGTATTGAATTTGAGAACTATCTTCAGACAATTTTCGTTGTCAAAATGATTACTAATAAAAAGGTTATATAAAGATAAAAAATAATTTAAAGTGAAATAAATAATTATTTTGATGTGAAAAGTAAATTATTAATGAAGCAAAAAAATATTCCAAAATATATATCTAAGGTTAGTGAATATTATTTGAGAAATTAAACAGATTACTTATAGATAGTAAACTTTTTTCATGCGTTTTTTTATATCTATTTTTAATATATATATTCGTATATTTACAGTTACCCTAAGAATTACGAGATTTTATAGGTATATATGTATGCTTAATTAATGCAGCAAACCATGTAATTAAAAATTAATTAAAAAATTGTATGAGATTTAAAAAGGTTTTTTAAAAATGTTATATAATAAAATTATGAAACATTTTAATAGTTTAAAAAAATATTTCCAAATGCTTTCAAATTAAAAGGATTAAATTTTTAAAGCTACTAATTATTTTATTAAAAGCTTTTCGATTTTTATTCTGCAATAAATTATAAATGATTTAAACTTAAATTGAATAAAACTTGATGTCCGGTTGGACGTATGGAATTGTTTAAGGCTCTTTATTCGAATTTTTTTTAAATATCTTAAAATTCCTCCAAATTTTACAAAATTTTTTTTTTACAAAATCTCTTAATATTGCATAAATTCCTTAAAAAAATTCCACGAAATATCTAGAAAAATCGTCAAAAATACTTAAAAATAATTCGTTATAAAAACTCTTGAAATTCTTGACATAAATTATATTATTTGTTATTAAGGGCATGTGATATTATTATTATTATTAATTATTATTATTATTAACCAATTTGCTCCTCTGGTAATGTATCATCCTTATTAAATTCATTTTATTGCTAACAGCTAGGATTTAATACAACTAACGCATTGCGTTAACATAAGCCCCAAATAAGGCTTTTTAAAGATAAAAATTGACGGGCCCTAACTATAAGTTTAAGAAGCCTTTAAATTCTCACCAAATATCATGACTAAAAATCTTAAAAAATAGAATGATTGGCAAATGAGGAACTCGTGTCTCGAAATTCGACTCGGGGCTGAATTTTTGATGAGGGAGCATGAAGAAAGGTGTGTAAGGCAGAAGTAGAGTTAGTGGAGAGCAAAGCAAAGAGAATACGTGGAGTGGTGGCACGTACAAATTGCCCCCCCGTTTCCTTGCATTTGTCATTTCAGAACGGGGCAACCTCCAGGTTCTTTCATTTCCCAAATAATTCCGAACCCTCATTAATAACGTAACGCGCTAGCAAAAGAAACAGCGCCAGCAGGTAGCAACGGTATATTTATTTGTTCGTTCTTCGTTTCGACAAGCATTGCGTGTCTTCAGCGTTTTGGCCTTGAAAATCAACGATTCTTGAGAATAGACAATCGATTTCTATCTAAAACTCGCGACCAGGTCCGAGACCGATTCTGGGATTGAAATGTCTTCAGAACAAATGGCCCCTGTCAGTCAGAAAGAAGAAACGCCTATGACAAGTGCTCAGCTAGTCATAAAAGGCCATCAGCTTTTGCGGCTTGGAACTGAATGCAAAATCCAACTCCATTCTTTGAAGGTCCAATATATAGTCGAACGAATTCAAAAGCGGTTGGATAATAACGAATTTTGGTCAATTTTTAGTATAAAGGACCTGGGAAAATGCATTTTTAGATTCTCAGCATACATAAGATTATAGATATTATACTGACAAATAAAAAGATTTTCTATAATTTCTACTTGGAGCTAACGACCTCATCATCACAAAATAATGGACGCCAATCAGGAATCCTCTGAAAGGATTAAGGCTGGAATTCACAAACTATTTCCCCATTAAAAAGTCTGTTAATGCCTTCTCCAATTAATCAACTTCACCTTTTTCTCAAAATCTTTCGAATCAGGTGCGGCTGCCATAGATTTTGAATCACGCAAGTGATTGGCGTACCTAATGCTTGAGGTCGCGTGTGTTCCAAACACTATGCTTTTACTACCACCTATATATCAACAAACACACACACACCTACACACCCATATGTGTATTTAACATGTATATGCATATAAAATATAACTCTGGAAGTGGAAGATCGAGCGGGTTGGTAATTAAGGAAGCTTATTAAGGATTTACTTTTTAGCGGTCTGAAGGTAGTAAAGACCAAATGTAAAGGTACAAATGGCGCTCGATGCCGGTTTCTCCTTGGATTGGTTTTAAAATTAATGCTTTTCTCCGTTTCGGCTCCTAATGGATTCTGGGAGGGGCCCCGCGAGAACCAATCGCCTCAGGAGCTGCTTGGATACAGTGAAAGTCTGACACCTACGAACCAATGTCGGCAGGTCGGATAAACTCGCATTCACTCCTTCTTTTACTCATTAGTGGCTGTTTAACTCGTCCTCGAAGAGCTTTTGCCATAATTGCCCCTATCTTTCCTGGTATCACTTGATCTGGGATCAACTCGTCCGCCTAGTTGCAAGGGGCGATTGTTTATGCAAATGATCCAATGAGTGGTCGCTGGTTGCTGGAGTTGGTGTAAAAAAAAAACAAATGAAACATAACAAGAAAATCGAGAGGCAGGGCGTGTTCTCGAGAAGGAATTGGAACCCATTCGAAATGTCCTCTTGAATCGTATATCATTCTATATTTCATCAATACCAGTAGCCTGATCATTACGTATAATTACTCGAGCCAGTCGCTTGTAGGCTACGAATGTGATTCATTTTGTGGACGTTGGTAATTACTGAGGAGAATGACTTGTCGCGGTTTAACTTAATTGGAGGGATTTGTTTCTCGAGTGCAAGCGAGGAGTGATTTTCTTAGAATAAGAAAATCTTTCAAACAAATAATGGATTTTCACGTGAATATTGAAAAAATTGAAATTCATTAGTCACTTAAAATCCCTTAAAAACACGCGAAATCCCTAATAATTTTTGAATTTGGAAACTTTCTTTCATATTCTTAATTGAATAAGTATAAAAAAATTTATAAATAAAAACTGTTCGTCAGATTAGAAGGTTCAACCCAATTTCGACGTTAAAAACGTAAATATTATCATACGTGGCCTATTCGTAAAAAGTGAAAACAATCTTTACGAAATTCAAAAGATTTTGAAGATTTTTAGCCCTCCCCCCTCAAGAACTCTTCCTAATGTCTTTTACTACCCCTTTGCCCTCGCCTTTTCCTTTTTGATCCCACTTTTAAGATTTTAATTTTTCAATCCTTCACGGAGAAAACTGGATATTAAACCGTAATATCTAGCTATATAACTATGGAACGACTATCTAGATATTTAGATATAATATCTAGATATTAAAATATATAATCCAAATATTCTAACATCCAATATTTTAATCTCTGGATATTAAATTTTAATATCTGGATATTAAGTTTTAATATCAAGATATTATATCTAAATATCTAGATAGTCGTCCCATAGTTAAATAGCTAGATATTACGGTTTAATATCCAGTTTTCTTCGTGTTTAGTCTCTTTACATTTTTTTAAATCTTATGAAGTTTCTGAAAATTCAGGGTCAACATTTTTGGTAGTAAATATTCGTCAAATATTCTTAGAAACCTCTTGAAATTCGTTAAAATTTGTGAAAATATCTAAAAATTCTTAGAAATCCTTAAAAAATTTTACGAAATCCTTAAAAATTCAACAAAACTTTTTCAAAATCAGAAAAATATTTTGAAATTTCTTAAAATTATTAGTAATCTCATAAAATACCATGAAAGCCTTTAAAATTTCAAAAATTTTTAATAAAACTCATCAAAAACTCATAAACTCTTAAAATGCCTTAAAATCCCTTAAGATTTCATGAAATTCTTAAAAATCCACAAAATATTATAAAAATCAGAAAACCTTCTTGAAATCCCTAAAAATTTAACGATAAATTTCAAAATCCTTTTAAATTCTACGAAATTTCTTGAGTCGCATAAAATTCTTTTGAAATCCCTCAATAAAATTACCAAACTTTAAAATCCTTCAAAATTCATACAACATTATAAAAGTTAAAAAAATCTCCTGAAATTTGTTAAAAATTCGCGAAAATCTCTTAAAATTCGTCGAAATTGTTGGAAATTCTTTAAAATCCTACGATAATATTCCCTTTATATCCTTCAAAATTTATTCATTAAAATTATTAGAAATCTCATCAAATTCCATGCAATCCTTTAATGTTTCTCAATATCCTTTATAAATCATAAAAATCCCTTGAATTTTGTTAAAATCATTTAAAAATCGTAAAAATTCCTTAGGATACGTTAAAATCTCTGAAAATTCCTTCAAATTTTACCACAAATTGAAAATCCATAAAAAATCCTTTAAAATCTTTTAATATGGCATGAATTTCTTTAAAATTCCATGAAATCCTTTAAAATTTTCACAAAATCTTTTAAATATCAGAAAAATCTCTGGAAATCACCTAAAATTTTTAGAAATCTCATAAAATTCCATAAAATTCCTCGCAATTCTTAGAAATCGTTTAAAAAATCTCAAAATTTCTTAAAATTCCAGGATTTGGAAATTCCACACAAAACCTTTCCTTAAAATTCTTTGAAATATCTTAAAATTCCTCCAAATTTTACAAAATGCAAAATCCATTAAAAGTCTCTAAAACAATCTCTGAATATTGCATAAACTCCTTTAAAAAAATTGCACGAAATACCCTGAAATCCCTTAAAGTCTTAGCAATCTTTTAAAATTCCTCTCTATAAAAAAATGGTTTCACAAAACGTCTCGACAATCCGTCATACATTATTATTGCAAATCTGATTGTCCTTTGAATTCAATTCATTAATGACTCGAAATTGTAAGAAGGAATACAAAATAATCGCTTGCTTAACTCGCGTGTTGGTTTACTAGTAAAATAAAAAGAAAAAGGCGGATTCAAGTAAAAAGAAGGAAAAGGGAAAACAAATGAATTAGAATTGTCGAGCAATATAATCAGAAATAAGAGAACTGTCGAGAATTTCACAAGGATGTATGAATTCGAGTGAGGGAGTAGATACACGAGTTAGACAGCTGTCAAAGTCCGGAAAGCGAAGATGAAGTGCCCATATGTGCGGTGCGCAAAAGGGCATCGGAGAGCTTACAGAGGGGTTGGTTGGCAGGCAGCGAATGGATTTGGAAGTGGAATGGAAGAAAGGGGAAGGGGCAGGAAAGTAAGAGAGAGAGAGAGAGAGAGAGAGAGAGTGAGGGAGAGGGAGAAAGAGGGAAAGTAAGAGGGAAAAGGCACTGATAAATCCCCCGCCATTTCTCTTTGTGCTCCCCGGTGAGAGCACAAACACAGAGCGGTGCTTCCCGTTCCAACTAAAGCGGGAGTAGCTACCTAAACCTTACTCTCTTCTTATTCCATGTCTCTTTCTCATCCTTCCTCATCCCCACGACCCTTTTCCCCTCGCATACTTTCCTAACCATCGTTTTCTTATCACTTATCATGACGATTGCAGAGATAGGGATGAGATACGAACGACAAACTGACAATGAGTCAATGTCGTTCCAAATTTTATTCTTTTTATAAACGCTTCTATCGTTTTTTATTCATTATTCGACAATCTGGTTCTATTTTCTATCTGTTTTCCATCTAGGTGGATGATTATAATTTTTTAAGTCGCACTGAATGAAATAATAATTTTTCAGGAGAGTTTTTATAAATGAAGGGGCACCTCCTGAGAATCCGCCACAAATAAATATCGGTTTCAGTCGAATGGACATTCCGTGATGTAAATTCCTGCTCAATTCATGAAAATGTAGGGTGCCGATAACAAACAATAACGAGTGGTGATAAGATCGATTGCCAAGTGCGATTAGGGGTCTGTGGAGAGTAAAATTCAAAAGGCGAGGGTTGCTCGAAGAATGGAAGAATGGCGAACGGGAAAAGAGAGAATTTGATGCGAGAGGAATAAGAAATGGCACTGCCAAGAATCAAGAAGGTGGTACCTAGTTAAAAACTCCCTTTTTCGAATCCTTCTTTGTTTGGCCAACCGTGACGAATTGAAATCCTATACCCTTTAGTCGCGATTAATATCCCCTTGAAAAAAATATTTAACCTGCGTACAAAGAATCGTAAAATCGACTCTGAAGTACTTGACATTTATGGCACGTACCGCTCGCCATTTTATAGCGATAACATCATTGCAGGAATTGGAAGAGCTGAATCTTAACTTAACTTTATTATGGTAGCAAGTGCAGTTAATAAATTCGACACTGGTCGTTAATCCGAGACTTGTCACAACATCGTATCGTGCATTACGTGTATAATCTGTATTTGTATAATATTGTGTAGCTTTAGAATCTAGATGGGGTAATAAACGATAATGAAAATTATTTTTGAATGAATTTATGGCCGTTTGAAAACAAATCAATGTTTATTCCCAGAAACAGTATCTCGCAACTTGTCTGAGTCAAAACATTACATAAAGTTTTTGGAAGAGGTGGAGAAGACTAATAATCCCGAAATAATGTAAGCATAATAAATGAGGGAACATTAGCGAGGCGCTCGGCAGCCGGCTCATATTTTCGGTGGCACTGGCTTTGACGTAGCATTACTCCAAAGTGCGTTACATATTACGAGAACGTACACCCCGCAGCCGTTTCACTGCACCCGGAATACGCTATCATGATCGCTGTTTCCTTTGCAAATATATACATATCTTTTCAAATCTACAAACTGTGGACTTCACATCTAAAATGATAAAAATGTCCGTGATTTTATAACACATTAAAATAATATATACAAAACGTATTTAGTGAAAAATTATAATAGCCTTATTTAAAATCTGGGTTTTGACGAGATCGGAAATTGTTATTGCCAGTAAAAATATTTTAATATAATTATTTGAAGGTACTTTATGGAATTTAAAAGGATTTCAAGAAATTTTACAAAATTTCAAAGTCATCGTGTATTCTGACCTCGATTCTGACATTTATTAATATTATAGGAAATCATTTTTGAATGCTTGTTTTTTAGTCAATGACATCTGGACATTTTTTTATCGCCGAGGGAATGAAAACACGAAATATGTTCTGCGGTTCAAAAACAGAATCTGAAGATTAATTATATGTTTATTAATTTTACGCGTCGCTTTTACGCGGGATTAATTTGTATGAATTTATATGCATTTAAGAACCGCCTTCATTCTTTAATTAACGTATCAAAAATAGGCGAGAAATATTACTTAAAATTCGTAGAAATTATTGGAAATTCTTTAAAATCCTACGATAATATTCCCTTTATATTCTTTAAAATTTATTCATTAAAATTATTAGAAATCTCATCAAATTCCATGCAATCCTTTAATATTTCTCAAAATTCTTTACAAATCATCAAAATTCCTTACGATACGTTTAAATCTCTGAAAATTCCTCCAAATTTTACCATAAATTGACAATCCATAAAAAAAATCTTTTAATATTGCATGCCTTTCTTTAAAACTCCATGAAATCCCTTAAAATTCTCACAAAATCTTAATTTATTAATTTGTACAAATTTATATGCACATTTAAGAACCATCTTTATTCTTCAATTAACGTACAAAAAATAGGCGAGAAATGGTACTTTAGACTGATTTTATAATGATTTTGCAGATTGATTTGTTTTTTATCAGATGTATGCATCTTTCATTTCCACGGCAACTTACAAAATTCTTTACAACCTATTACCTCTGTGATTTAGTTAACAACATATAATTGACGTTCTAATGATGATTGGCTAATTATATTCAAGCCTAACGAGTACGAAAGACTCGAGAAGCAAAAGAGGAGTTCATGAATGGCCATTTTCTTAATTTACGTGTATGAAGCATCTTTCAAGCAGATTTCTCGAAAAGCTTGAATGCGTCTGAATAATTGAGTCATTTACTTGGTATGTATTTAAATTTACCGAAGGCTGTCTAGAATCAGATTTATGTTATTATTCCAGCTTAAATCTACTTTCCGAAAAATATTTTGTGAGGTATTTATTTATAAAAAACATTTTTCCGTTCGTACAGGTTTTTGTTATTGTTAAATACGGGTTTTAGTGTAAAATATATGTTTTAGGGTAAAATACGTTTTTTTAATGTAAAGTACGTTTCTTTAAAATTTTAATAATGAATAAATATATATTATAAGGTCTAACTATTATTTAAAATTTTTCTTCTATAAGAAAGCAAACTATTTATTTTTACATTGGAGGCCTAGGCGGAATATTTAAGAAAGTAGGACATTTTAAAGCGTTGTTTTAAAAATCGTTGAAATATATATGAAATGATTGATATTAAAGGAAAAAGTTCAAAGAAACTGAAACAGAGAAAAATGAGGTTGTATTTTATACTGAAGAAGTTACAAATACTCTGATATTAAAGAAACCAGTGTTTATAAACTCTTGCGATTTTTCATACTTTTGTACTTTGTGGTTTAAAAAAAAGCTGGTGACACGTAAAGTGCCGGTTTTAGATCCTGTGCTGCTCGTTTAAAATAATAAAATCACAAATACTGTCTCGATTCTTTCCATTTGGGATTTCTTTTATTTTAAATGTTTTAAGTTAAAAATGACTATAGATTATTATGAATACAATTATTATTGAACGTAATTAATCAGTTTATTCTCATTAATCATTCTCATTAATGAACAATCAGGGATTGTTATTCTACACATATTATTGCAACTAGGGAATGTTTTTGATCCCAAAAATAATCTCATTGACCTGTGATAAGGATTCTTGTTTGATGCCAAGTGTAGGGGTTGTTATTGTCTGTTATTACGGGTTCTGATTAGACAATGTCCAGGGATTTCTTGATGATTCTTTATAATTATAAGATAAAGCCCAGAACATGCGATACAACCTCGGAGTTAGTTAAAAACAAGTAACGTCGGGGCATGCACTTTCGAGTTGGCAGTTGACAGCAACAAATGTCCCATTGCGGGCAAGACTGGGAGCTCGCGCCCGGGACGCCGGTTGTGGGCCCGGTTTGAGAAATTGCCCGGCAGATGCGGTCGCGCGTTGATCAAAGAAACGCTCCTCTCTGAGAGAGATTAAATGAATGCTGTTGGAACACCAGGGTTACAAATAATACGCGAAGAAACTAACGCGATCCTCGATATATTCTCCAGGATCCTCGCTCCTGTCGTTGCCCTCCATCCCTGACCTCTCATCACGTCATAACATCATTAGGGCCATTTTCTAACTACAACTGTGTAAAAGAACTTTAGCAGATAAGAAAATTGTGAATTATGGGAAATATAATCTATTCTATTCTATTATATTCTATTCTATTTTATTCTATTCTATTCTGTTCTATTCTATTCTATATTCTGATAGTAGAAAATTCTAAAATCCAGAACGAAGTTAAACAGATCGTTATTCACAAATTTTTGTATGTTCCCCTGTTAAACTTAATGCTTCCCTCAATTAATTTGGCACCCCTTAATTGGCTCAGATGCTAGTGGAAGATCTCGGTAAAGCGATGAATGCTTTACGATAATTTAGAATGATTTGGTGTCGTCGAGGCATCTTCGCTCGACGGTGGGCGTCCTTTTTGAGATTCAATTAATCTGAAGGCGATAAATATCTCGTAGACAAACCTACGCACCCGTTTTCCCTTATCGGACGAATCTCTCTTGGAACCCCTTTATATTAAGTGGATAACGACGATTGCAAGTGGAAATTGCTTCACCTGAATGATGACCTTGTTCCTGAAGATCCCTATGCTCCCTCGATTCAAAGCAGAAACTAAAATTGAAAAAGGGCTTTGCCGATGAGATACAAATGTTCGAGTCAAAGAAGACGTCAGCAAACCAATAAGAGACCATTTTTTGATATTTTTCAATCGCTTCGTATATTAAATTTCCTTGTTGTAAATTTAATCATTCCAGGGGAAATAATTGAATTCATTACCTAGGTAATTATGATAATTTTAAGAAATTCGTATCTTATTCAGATTATGTATTAATATTAATTAGGGGACGATTTTCCGGTGAGAGAAGTAATTGGAAAAAAGGATAAGTCGAATTATTCTTTTTTTTCCGTCAATGTTAGTGCCATTTTCTTATGTCTTTGTCTGGCTAATTTTCCCTTTTCCCTCGCAACCCTAGTCGTGCTTCTCGACCGTTTTAAGCGATGAGATATGACGACCACATTATCACCTGATTATGTTATCACTTTGCATCACTCGCTCCTTTACCGCTTGGTTCAGAGTCATCATTTATCACGACGGCGAAGATTTGTCGTCGTTGCGAGCAGATTAGAATGTTGAAATTACAGAAGGAACAAGACTTGCAGTGAAGAATTATAAAATTATCGCGGATTACTGTTTGACGTCATTGGGCTGCCTCTCATATTATAAATGAATTAAAATTTTTCTATGTTGAATTCTTATTTAATTAGGATTTATTGTGCATTGAAAGGTTTCTTAAAAGATTTCTATCAAAAATTCATATGTTCTACTTAAGATCTAGGAAATATTTACTAGGAATTGAATGGATTTCCAATGGCGGAATTGTGGTCGAGGTGTAACACATGCAATATGCATTCGGGGAGAGGAATTACACGAAATGAACATAGGCAGTAACTGGATAGTAACTGGATACGACATAGGGCAGTCAGCCACCGCGGCGGGACCATCACGTCGCCCGCAGCTCATCGCCGAGCGATCACATCTCATCGCGTCGCACCATCGCAGACTATTATAAACCAAGCTTCCTCCCTTTGCACCTCTCACCTTGTCCCATCCCTTGTCTACCACAACCCCATCGCGATTTCAGCGATTCTACAGTCCTACGTATCACTGCGCCCTATCAGCATATCCGAGCGCTTAGCACCTACTTCCCAGGAGTGTGATATGCCCGTAACTCATTTGAATTATACATTTCCCTAGCCTCTGCACCACCAAGCAGCGAGATTCGTTTCTGGAACGAACTGTGGGCCGGGAATATTGTCCAGTGCCACTGACCAATCAAGGAAAATCAAAAACACATTTTTTAGGGGAGATGGAGTTTTTTTTATATAGATTAATATATGCGGGATTTCTGTGGTTGGTTAATATTGTTTATTGTTGACTTATTGAGGTAAGTTACTTTGTTGATAAACTGATAGAAATATATTGAAAATTCAACTATTTGGTTGAAAATACAATTACTTCTGATTGAAAATTCGACTATTTTGGTGAAAATTCAATTACTTTTTATTGAATATTCAACTATTTGGTTGAAAAATCAACTATAATTTATTTTAAATTCATTCAGCTACAGTAATTGTATAAAACTTCAACTAAAGTGATTGAAGCTTTTTTTTACGGAGATATCTTTCTATAAATTTATGATCAAATAGAAAGAAATAGTTTATATCTAATGCAGATGATTGAAAATGATCATTTTAATGATTACTAGATATTATAATGGTGATCTCTGTTTATAATTACCTGATGTGCGGGAATTGCCGCAATTACAGATATTTAAAATGGGATTCTGACGAGGCCCTGGTCGGCATTTCTATTTTCGATAAAAATATTTTAATATTTTTGTAGATTTATGGGACAGTAATTTATATTTAACACTTGAATATTTATGGAAATATAAAAAAAAATATTTCTAGGAACTTTAAACAGGTTTTCATGACAATTATTATTAAACTAGATATTTTTATAATTTTTAATAACTAGAGATTTAAAGGGATTTAAAGAAATAACTAGGGTTTTCAGTAATTTCAGTAAATTTCAAGAGATTTCACAAATTATAAGAAGAATACTAAAACGATTTTCATTGCTAAATTAAATTATTTAAAAATTTTGAAACTTTTTTGAATGCTTTGAAATTCCGTAAAATCACTTGAAATATTTAGAAATCCTTTGGCATCTTTTAATAAGAATATGAAATTTCTTGAAAATTCTTTAATTTTTTCTTATTCATTTAAAACCCTTTGATATTTTTGAACTTCATTCAAAATCCCTTATACATTATTTACAAGTATTTTAAATATCTTTATATTCCCTCTAAAATCTTGTGAAAATTCTTGAAAATCCTTAAATTGTTGGGAGTTCTTTTACAATAATTTAAAAATTTTCAATAAAATTAAAAATCCTTTGCAAAAATTAAAAAAAATGTGTAAATTAATTTAAAATCTTGGAACTCCCTGACTTCTATTACAAAATATTTTTAAATAACTGAAAGGACTGAAATATTATAATTTTTTTTCGAAATTCCTTGAAAACTTTTTAAAATCACTTGAAATCTCTCGAAATCGCTTTAAACTCATAAAGCCACATAAAATCTCTTAAAATAATTTAGGAAATCTTGATATCCTTGACATCTTGTAATATCTCTTGAAATATCTTTAAATTACCTATAATCACTTTAAATCTCCTTAAATTCCTTAAATCACTTGAAATCTCTTAAAATCCAGTTAAAAATCTCTTAAAATCCTTTAAGACATCTTATAATTTTGTGAATCTTGTAAACGCTCTGGAAAATCCTTACATGCCTGCACGGAGAAAAATGGATATTCAAACTTAAGATATTTAAACTTAACTCTTGGATACTGAACTATGGGACAGCCATCTAAAGATACTTAGATTAAGTATCTGGATATTGAGGATGAGTATCTAGATATTTAGGATGAATATATTTTTTTGACTATCTAAATTTTTATCTAAGTTTTTAAATCACTGATTCTATATAATTAATATCTCTTTTATATAATAGGACGTTTATTTTCAGAAAATTAAATAGTTTAATTATCAAATATCCTGAATAATGATTCCACAGAATAGTTTATTAATCCCGATGGGATATTGACCAGTTTTTCCTAATTGTGGCATTTACCAGGGCATTTTTAGGGTAAACTGACAAGGCCCTCGCTAGTTTTCCTCAAGTAGGGCAATATTCTACCAAAGCGTTACAAGCCTTGTGTGGGCCCTGTCCCATCTGATAAGGGCCACATCAGATATAGGGAAAACTGACCAGGACCCTATCAAAACCCCAGCATCAAAGTTTCTTCACGATAAGGACGAAAAGTATCTATTTCGCTATTTTAATATGCTTATTTTTATATTATTGATAAAATGCTCTAATACAAAAATGATTTTCCCAGCATTCTTGCACAAGAAAACCTCAAATTGCATTTACTAACTCATCTCTCGAAAATCAGGGAGAAGCTTTCTCTCCAGCGGTCTGAGATGTGTGAAAAGTGGTTTCTGGAATCTCCTCCTCTCTATGGCTCCCTGGCGCCTCGCTTTTCTAATTGTGTCCCATTAAAACACCCTTCTTCCACCGAACACTTTACCACACCTCTCTCCGCAAATTTTCTCGCCCTAATCTTACCGGTAATGCCTGAACTTTCTAAACCTTTGAGAGATGGCAAACTTTCACAACTCGCCGCGTGTTAAACGCGAAAGTAACGTCAAACTCAAACGGCAAAGGCTACATCAAGAAAATCATTGCTCCTCCTCGTCTGGGTCGATATGGGTCTGTATTTCTTCGCACAACTGCAATTAACTGCGCTTCAGTATCGTTGACTCAAATTGCTCTCTTATTTTTCAAGAGGGAGGAGAAACAGGCACGAAATTCGAGAAAACAAGTGGCGGCGATATAAAGGAAAAAGAAAGCTAGTCTGATGATTAGAGCCCACTATAGACGCATTCGTTTTTTTATTTTAAGTTTTCCAAATTCTCAAGTTTCACCGAAAATATTTCTTCAAAATAAATCACCAGCGAAACAGGGGCTGGGGTTCATTATGATTTTCCTTTTTGTATGCTTTCTTTGCAAATTAATCTTTTTCAATCCCTATCTATTTTTGTTAAAGTTTATTTTCCTTTTATTGTTTTCTATTATGTTTTATCATTTTTTATATCTTTCTATCAGTTTTTATCCGTTTCTACTTTGAATAATAATTAATCAATTATACGTTATCACAGTTTAAAAAGTACCGGGCTTTAAATATCTACCAAAAATCGTCCTTTTAATCAGATTTCTATTTAAACCAGAATTTACTACTTATAATATTTTTCCTTACCAGAAACTATTTTTCTTAAATAAAATCTCTAAACATAAAATTAAATAACATCTCTTTAAACTGAAATATTTTTCTGTATTTAATTAATACTTAAATACACTCTGATTATAGAAGAACCGATTAAAAATAAGTGTAAATTGTCATTATTATTGAAATGTCCCTGTCTATGAATGACTGATGATTTGTTTTGAAAGGACTGTTTGATATGTTTATATTTATCGATTACGCAAGATTGAAGGGTTCGGGAAATGGTTATCATTAACCACCGACCGATACACAGTGAATGAAGCAGTTCGGTATTACCGACTAGGGCAACCGCGTTGACAGGAGTTTCGCGGTTTGTCCAATAGATGGCCGTCATTTAGAGGTCGTTTTCAACCCCTAAATCCGCGCCTAAGCCGAGGCCTGGTCTATCTTGTGGGTGCTTCTGCAGAGTGGATGAATTACCGACGCGATGTCAGAACGTCAGGATCAGCACCATAGCCACCTATAAATAAGCACTTGCTAACTCGCCGGCTTAAGGGCGCCCTAATCGTTTGAATTATTAATCGTGCATCCTTTACATCAACCCGTCACATCCCGAAACAAATTTACAACTCAATCAAAAACCCAAAGCACTTCAGGATATTCCAATTAAATAATAAATCGTTTTTGCGATTTGAAAATATTTCTAATTATTTCAGGGGATTTCATAGGATTTTAAAAGAATTATAAGAATTATAAGGCTCAAATTTTAAAAAATTTAATGAGAATTCAGGAGATTTCAAGTAATTTTATAAATTCTCGCAGTATTTCAAAAGATTTTAGGTTTCTATAGATTTTAAGCGATTCCCGATTGGTTTAAAAAAAAAAAGTTATGAAAAATATTAAGGAAATTTAGTATTTTTATGAGGGTTGAAGTTATCGACCAAGCAATTACAGGGTAGATTAATTAGGTTCCAAAGTTTTTTTTTATTATTTGAAAATTTAATTTAAAAAATGTTTAAATGAAATTTGAGTACGATTATTTCAGAAAAATGTAAGTCTTAGAGTCTAACCCTTCTACTAAGAGGCGGACGGTACGATTGCCGTAATTTAGAGTCATTACAATTAAGCTAATTACCAGATATTAATTATCAGAGCTTAAAGAGGTTCGCATTAAACAGCTAATGTTTCATCGTCGCGGGCCGCCTGTTTCTACAGGCGCGTCGATTGCCATGGAAATTTTACAAACTTTATTCATTTTGGAATTTAATTGAATTAATAACCATTCATTTAAAATATTTTATAGCTATTTATATTTATATTTATAGCCTACTTTCAAATTATAGAATATTTACTTCTACTGCTTTAAATTAATATTTAAATGATATTTTTTGACAAATCCTCATTGAATATTATTTATATGAATTTGTTTTTCGTGTAAATACAAATCATACTAATTAGACTCTAAATGAGATAAATTCATAAATCCTTTGTTCGCGCCGTCATCAATTTTATGATATTACACTTGTTTGAATGGCGTGAGAATATCAGTTGCAGATTTGTTCTCTTTTAAGAGAAAGATAAAAGAGGTCAATGTTTTGCAGCACGTGCGTGAAATGATTGGCGTGAATAGCAGCATGTTTGCCGATGAACCTGGCCTTTTTTATATGCACTGCTTAATGTGTGTGGTCCAGATCTGCTTTGTCTTCGTGTCGATCACGCCGCTCTCGATAATTACATGATTGACTCTTGATCCTCTAATAAAAAAGCAATCAATATCGCTCTATGCTTGCTTCGTTCGCTCACCTCGTTTACGCCTGTTATTCACCCGCCAATCTCTTCTCTAACATAATCACAATCAAAAATATTTACATAAATTCATCTGCTTTTTTATGAAATTAAAAAATTCATTATTTTTAGAGTTTTCTTACTTTTCGAGTAATAAATACTTTTTTGAGTAATAAATAGTTTTTTGTGTAATTAATAGTTTTGTATTGATAATTATGATGAAATCTCGAAGATTTTATTAATCAATAGTATTAATTTCGCAATAATAGTTTGAATTAAATGAATGATCCTGTAAAAAATGTTTCGGAGACTTCTACCTTCGTTCGAAGATTAAAAGTACTATTTTTAGCATTGGCATGAACAAAAGGAGTCAAGGATAATCCTTTAATGATATTTTTTGCTAGTTAGGAATGTTTTATCTGTATAAAAATAGTTGATTCCTGGAATACATAGCGATATGGTTCAAATTGTATCAAACACCAAATCAGCTCTTGTCTTAGGCGAATCATTGAAGCGCGCAATCGAAATCTTCCGAAAAACTGCTCGTCATTCTTGTTTCTCAATGCCAGGGACGGCTTTGTAATCAAATACCTCTTCTTGTCTATTTATTTTACAATTAACCTTCATTAACTTTTTAATAACCTTCCGCAAGATGTGATTAATACAAATCAGTTAAATTAAAAATATTTCGTACGATTTAAACAGGGTCTTACATTTTTTTTAATTGATTCTTTTATTAATCCCTTAAAATTATTATTCTCTTTGAAATTCTGAAAATTGTATTTACAATTTTCCAGGTGGAAAGTATGCAACAGTTTCTCAAGAAAAAGCCGCTCGCAGTGCATCCAGATAGAATTTCTAAACCCTCTATCGTCTTATACACATTTTGATGATTTATCACCTATCATGTGTGACGCAATATCCTCTTCCCGAGCCATAAGTGCACATTTAAGCGATAAATCTTGTAGCCACTGAGAAGAGTCTTGCAACATCGCTGTGTACAGGTTGCGATCGCGCTTTTCCACTTAACGTCGATATCTTCTAAACATGTAACGCGTCTCCCAAACTCGAGCAGATCTTATTTTTCCAGCAGGGATCTATTTTAATTTTTCTGATTTATTTCTATGTCGAAATTCACCACTCACGAGTCGTTCTCACTTTAAGTGTGTGACATGTTTTGAGGAAACTTGGAAACAAGAGATAAATGACGAAAAATAATGTTTTTTTAAATGAAACTGTAGTATTACGCAGATGATCCAGTAAACTTTATTTATAAACAGATATAACTGAATCCATTTTCATAATGCGGTTTAATATGTAAAAAAATTTCTCATTAATAGCAAATCAACACGTGCGTAAAGATTATTATTTATTTTACTTCTTACAACTTCAAGTCATTCAAAATCCAATCAGGTTTGCAACAAAAATTTATGCGAGATTTTTGAGACATTTTTAGAGAGAACCACTTTTTTAGGAAGGAATTTCAAGAGGTTTCTAGAAATTTGAAGGGAATTTGACGATTTTTAAGTCATTCTTATTTGAAATTCAAAAGAGTTTTAGGATTTGAAAAAGATTTTGTAGAATTTTAAAGAATTTAAGGCTATTTCGTGAAATTTTAAAGGAATTTATGCAATTTTGAGATAATTTTTAGAAGAATTCTTAGCGATTTTAGAAAGGGATTCTAAATATTTTGAAATTTTAAAAGTTTTCTAAGAATTTAAAACGACTTCAAAGAATTTCAGCGATTTTTAAGATTTTCATGAAATTTTAAGGAATTTCAAAAGGTTTGTAAGAATTTTATGGGGCTTTAAGCAACTTTAAATGTTATCGTGGAATTCCAAGGAATTTTAAAATATTTTTAAAAATTTCTAAGAATTGCGAGGGATTTTATGGAATTTAAAATAATTTTAACTGATTTGAAGACATTTTTCTGAACTTTAAAACATTTTTTGACAATTTTCATGGAATTTTATAAAATTTTTCATTTTAAAGATATGAAGGGATTTTAAATGTTACTCTAAAATTTTAAATAATTTTCTGGAAATTTTACGATTTTTAAGTGATTTTTACGAAATTCAAAATATTTTTATTGTTTTAAAAATATTTCGTGGAATTTTAAAGGATTTAAGACACATTTTTTAAGGACTTTCAAAAAAATAGTCGATTTTTAAAAGCTATTGTGAAATTTTTATGAATTTGATGGATATTTATGAGATTTCCATAATTTTAAAAGATTTCAAAAGATTTTTCAAATTTTAAACAAATTTTGTAGAATTGTTAAGGACTTGATGGAATTTGGCAAGATTGTTAATGATTTACATTTTTGTGGAATTTTGAAGGATTTTAAATTGTATCATGTAATTTTCAAAAATCGTAAGAGAATTCAAGAAATTTTTAACACATCGGATCTTTAAGGCTTTTATTACATTTCATAAGATTTCTAATAATTTTAAAGGATTTTAAGTGTTAGTTCTCATATTTTAAAATATTTTATGGGATTCAAAGGAATTTAGAACTTGTCAGGAAATTTTATTGAAGGATTTCAGAGGATTTTTATGATTTTTTAAAAAGTTTTTGTAGAATCTATAAGGATTTCGAAGGTTTTTGTAAAATTTTCAAGAGTTTTTTCTAATTTTTAAAATATTATAAAATTTCAAAGGATTTCATAGAATTTGATGAAATTTCTAATTATTTTAAAAGATTAAACCTTTTAAGAAACTTCAAGAGGTTTCTAGTAATTTTCAGAGATTTCTACGAATTTTAACATGGATTTCAAGATATAAATGATTTTTAATGTTTTTGTGTATTTTTAAGGATTTTCAAGAGATTTCTAGGATTTTCAAGATTTTTTAAAGAATTTTAAAGAATTTCGAATTTTTTCATGAAATTTTAAGGGACGTACAGGGTTTATAAGATCAGATTTCGTTCCTGCTGTAAATAATGCGAGATCGGCGATCTCTCGACTCCAGCGAAAGATCAGCCGTGAACATCAACCGTCATGTTTCCTTGAATTTTAATCAAGCTGTCCGTGACACACCGCGTTCATATGCTTCCGCCCATTATTTTGGGGATCCGCTGTTTCTACAGTGCTACCACAATTCTAATCGTTTTACGCTTATTGTCTTTCAATTAAGGTTTTGCGCTCCAAACCGTAAAGATTTCTCCTCGGCAGTATAGATCTCGTCGCATTATGTCTGGGTGGCCCCTTCACGCTTCGACAGGTCTGTTTGTCTTATTTTCTCTCAGTTCGTGTGACGACCGAAAGTAAATAATTAATTTCCCGTAACAAGGATATACTGAAGTTTCCGCTTGTAAAACAATGATTTTATTTTATTGGCATTAATTTTGATATTTTTCTGATATATATATATAGCTTATTGATGAATACGCTTTTGTTATCATTGTGATTTGCTAACTTGACGTTGCTGAAAAACGAATGCAGATGTTAGATAGGTGGCTGTACGGGTGGCCAAGACTTTCGTCAGTTCTAAGTTAGGTTTGACGCCGGGCAAGTCGATTTATCAGAATAATGTGCACGCCATTACCTTCGTGTCCCCGCCTTCAATCCGAAGTCTTGATTTCACGCGAATCTCAGCTAAAACCTTCGACTTTCCTTTCCAACTTTGTCAATTTTAATCCTAACGATGTCTACTGTTTCAGTGGATAGAAAATCGAACTTGATCCGTATAAGTAGAGAGACTTTAAAAATATGATTACTATAGATTCAAATTTAATTCAAATGGTAGTTAATGATAGTCCAATGGCTGCTGAAATTGGTAAATTAGCAATAAACCTATAGAATTTCTGCAATTTGTCAAACCTTGCCAATACGACTTAATACAAAAATCATGAAAGAAAGTTTCCTAGACACCTTTCTCTCTAAAATCTCGTCACAGACGAATGAGAGGCTGTGATATCTACAAAATGAGGCAATTCATCTTCGATATTCATCCCAGTGGGAAAAAATAGAATTTTTGAAACGAGGTCAACTAGACTAGAGACTAGGGAATTTCTTCACGAGCGCCACGAGAAACCATCGACATCTCTTCTATAAATAAAGACGACGGAGATGAGACACGGTGCATCGCATCCCGACCAGACGGAACAAACTGTTTGAACGAATGGGAGTTCTGCCACTGGCTGGCTCCCGTATATTTGTCCCGGGCAGTCCGAAGACCGGATCATATTAATCCGCTCCTAATGAGCGCTTCTGATCGCAGTTAAAATGTACCCGACGGAGAGATACTGGCGGGCCTTCATTATATATACCCACCCGGGTGCGAGTCTCTCCTGGTCAGCCTCAATATTTAACGCGTCTCGGGACGCTCCATCAACTTCGATATCTGCTTCCCTGTCGGTGGTCCGCACATCACTTGGTTAAAAGCCGATATATAATTGTCGTATTATATCATTATTCTCAAAATATACCTAATTTATTTAAATTATTCCCTTTTGACTCCATATTCTTGGAAGTCCACCATATCTTAGGTACTTCCTCATCATATGTACCTCACTCGAAATCCCAGCTATCCCTCTATATACTGAGAGATTCCCTAGGGAAATTTTATTTTATACCATGAGTGTCGTCCTATCCTTTTAAAATCGAAATTATTCCTATCCTAGGGGATGGCATCTAATCTAGGGGATTTATATTCTATGGGATTTCCATATCCCTCGGAATTGAACGTCCAGAAATATTGACGAGGTTCTGACAGGGTTCCGGTTAGTTTTCCCTACATCTGATGTGGCCCTGATCAGGATAACTGGCAAGACCTACATAAGGCTTGTTACGCTTTGGTAGAATATTGCTCTATTTAAGAGAAACTGGCTAGGGCCTTGTCAATTTATGCGAAAAATACCCTAAGAAATACCACAACTAAGAAAAACTGGTCCATACCCCGTCAGGATTAAAAAACTATTCTGCAGAACCATTATTCACTATATTTGATTATTAAAGTATAATATTTAATTTTCTAGAAAAAGTCCCTATTATAAATAAGAGGTATTCATTTTTATAGAAACAATAAGTGATTTTAAGAAATTGTTTATTGAATTTTAAAATAGTTCATGAGAGTTTGAAGAGTTTAGAGCATTCACATTTTTTTTAGGTATTTGAAGGGATTTTAAATGATATTAAAGAATTTTAAAGGATTTTTAACAAGATTTCAAGTGATTTTAAGGAATTTAAGGAGATTTTAAGAAAGTTCAAGGGATTTTAGGGAATTTAAAAGGATTTTAAGATATTTTCCAAGATTTTAAATAATTTTAAGGAATTCAATGAGATTTCAAGAAAGTTCAAGTGATTCTAGGGAATTTAAAAGGTTTTTAAGATATTTTCCATGATTTCAAAGATATCAAAGTTTCCTAAAGATTTCAGGAAAATTTAAAGCGATATAAATAGATTTCAAGTTATTTTAAAGAATTCTTAAAGAATTCATGGATTTAAACAGGTATTGAAAAATTTTTAAAGTTTGTGAAGGAACTTCAAAAAATTTAAGAGATTTCAAGAATTTTCACAAGATTTTAAATTATTTTAAGGAATTTAAAGATTTTTCAAGAGATTTGACAAACTTTGAAATTTTTAAGAAAGTTCAAGTGATTCTAGCGAATTTAAAAGGATTTTAAGATATTTTCCAGGATTTCAAAGATATCAAAATGTCCTAAAGGATATCAGGAGAATTTAAAGCTATATAAATATATTACAAGTCATTTTAAAGAATTTTTATGTAATTCAGGTGAGTTCCAAGATTTTAAATTAATTTATAAATTTTGTTTATTTTTTTTGAAGATTTTCATAAGATTTTAACTAATTTTAGAGAATTGAAAGGTATTTCGAGAAATTTAAAATATTTGTAAATAATGTAAGAAATTTTTAATTATAAGTTCAAAAATGTCAAAGCATTTCAAAAGAATATGAAAAAATTAAAGAAATTTCAGAGATTTCAAGTGATTTTAAGGAATTTCAAAAACATCCAAAACAGTTTCAAAGTTTTGAAGTAATTTGACAATAAAAAAATGTTTTGAATATTCTTTAAAATTTGTTAAACCTCTTGAAATTTATTGAAATTACTAAAAACACTTGTAATTTTCTTAAATTTCTTTAAATCTCTAGTAATTAAAAATTATAAAAATAATATATAGATACCCTCTGAAAAAAATTTAAACAAGTTTTCAGAACGTCCCAAAAAGCGTCCTAAAAACGTCCTAAAACATCCTATGTCAGACCGAAAAACGTCCAATGTTCCAAAGAAGTTCTAAAAACTTCTTTAAATTTTTTGCCCATTGGGTAATCATGAAATGTATAGTTTAATAATAATTCTCTTGAAAACATGAATGTAAGGATTTTCCAGAGCTTTCACAAGATTTAAAAAATTATAAGATAAAGGACTTTAAGAGATTTTAGTGAGTTTTAAGATATTTTAAGTCATATTAAGGAATTTGAGAGGAGTTCAAGAAATTTCAAGTTATTTTGGAGAATTTAAAAGGATTTTAAAATATTTTCCAGGATATTTAAGATATCAAGATTTCATAAAGGATTTGAAGAGATTTTAATTGGTTTTATAAGAAGTTTAAAGCGATTTCAAGAGATTTCAAGTGATTTTAAGAAATTTCAAAGCATTCAAAAAATTTTCAAAATTTTGAAGCTATTTGCCAATCAAAAATGTTATAGTATTTTCCTTATAATTTGTGAAATCTCTTAAAATTTACTGAAATTACTAAAAACCCTGGTAATTTTTTTAAATCCCTTTAAATCTCTGTTCATTAAAAACTATAAAAATAATATATAATCATAAAATGTAGTTTAATAATAACTTTCATGAAAACCTGTTTAAAATCAAGAATGATATGAAAATTGTTGGCATTTTCCTATTTTTACCCGATGTTTGGTTTCAACGTGAAAAACTCTTCAATACCCTTTTTTTCAGCATCAATAAATTTATATTAATTAGATATTACTACTACATCCTTGCCCCATAAATTGCAAATAATATAAAAATATTTTTATCGAAAATATAAATGCCGACCAAGACCTCAACAGAACCCTATTTTAAATATGGCTAATTGTTTTTAAACTAACAGGGCTAATTACTTTCAAACTAACTTCAAAAAATTCTCAAGACATATTTTTAGCGCCCTGCAAAATTTTGTTTCAACAGGTTCAAGGATATAGACCCCTAACACAAATACATACAGAAATTCTCCTTTAAATATATAGACATATATATAGAATCTATTTAATTTCAACAGTGAAAGAAATTGGATCGACTTCCTCAAACATCCATTCAAGACTTGTGTCAATATTAAAGAATCCATCCTCCTTCATCGCAGACACCTAGTTAATCATCCAAAAACACATCACCAATACTTTTTCGAAATTTCGCGTGAGATTCGACGTAAATATTTTTTTTTCAACTTGCTGTTGGAAGCTCGTGTTAGGAATCTTGAGACTAATTGATAGGCATGCTCGGAATGGCGTTGAAAAATGAATATTCGTCTGAACGGACACACATCCAGAAAATCTCATCCGTTTTAGCGTCGCACGCGTCAGCAAGTCTTCAGATGCAAACATAATCGTTAAGCTGTGGAAATATCGCCGGAAATTTGTCAACTGTTTCTTAATAGACTTCAACTTATCCCAAAGCTCTCGTGAAGGTGTGGAGAAGCTTTGATGAAGCTCTTGTGAAGTTCTGGACCTCTGTGATACTTTCCTCAAGATTTGGTACACCAGAGGGGAGATGCATAGCAACAAGAGAGGCAAATCGCGATGAACACTGACGAATTCATCGAAAATTCGGCGCGTTTGAACTCGAAGTTGTGAGAGGAAGAAGTCGGTTGAGAAGAAGAAGATGAAGAAGTGATGGGGTTGAAAATAGTCACCAGGAACGGAAGCAACAAATAATGGCGTTAGGTGTGGACGCAAACCGGGCGTGACGTGTTGTACACACGTCGAAATATCCACGAAGTCGCGAATATACATGTGGTCGCGCCCCATATAATCTCGGTGATGCTTCTCGAGTCTCCTCCGCCTTGGAGATCATGCTTGATCCGAGCCGAGAGCCTTCGCTCTGTGCCAGCTTGTCATTGTATTATATTCAGTGCCACAATGTTGGATCCGAGTCCAAGACAAACTTTGAATGTCGGGCATCGACGATTTATCGCGTTGACAGATGCCGAAAATTCAAGCTGGAAATATATTTTTAAAGATATGCGAAACTGTTTCACGCGAAGTCTTTATCATTTTTTTTTTTTTTTTGAGAGCATTGTCTTTACGAGTAACAATTGTTTTCCTCATCATGTCTCATGGCGCTTCTTAATGCACAAAGCATATAAAAAAAGGATATTTTTTAACACCAAGAAACAGTATTAACACCAGGAACAGTATTTTCAAAATATTTTAGAAGCTTTCCAATAATTTCCAGGGATTAATAAATATTTTACGGTATTTATTCATGACTCAATCATTGATGATTGAGTCGAAGTCAAAATATCGTAACGCCTATTCCGCATTCCTGATTCGTTGTGTAAGTATCGATAGTGATTTTCGACAATCGATATTTGCCGCATCGTAAATTCCGCGTGAAATGAATTTAAAATTTTGAATTTGGTTTCGTTAATAATCATTTTGTCACGAGTCTAAACTCAAAATAGGTACATTCAAAATCTGGGAATTTTATGGAATTTTTAAAGATTTCATGGCAGATAATGCGGGATTTTACATGTTATCGTAAAATTTTAAAGAATTTCAAAAAGTTTCTGGGAATTTTTAGAATTTTTCGCGACTTTGGTCATATTTCAATCGGACTTCAAGGTACTTTTATGACTTTTAAAATATGTATTTTTTGAGATTTTAATAAGGGATTAAAAATTTTACAGAGAATTTTCTAATATTTGTAATGATTTTAAGAGATTTGAAGAGTAGAGAAATTTCTAGAGATTGCTAAAAAATTTGAAAGATTTTCAGTAATTTTAACATAGATTTCAAGAGATTAATTATTTAGAAGGTTTTTATATGCATTTTTAAGGATTTTTAAGTGACTTTTACGAAATTCAAGAGATATTTAGGATATTCAAACGATTTTGTGGAATTGTATGAGATTTTAAGATATTTCGTGAAATTTTAAGGGCTTTTAAAAGCTTTGTAAGAGTTTTATGAGGTTTTAAAGAATTTGAAATATTATTCTGAAATTTTAAGGAATTTGATAAGATTTCTAATAATTTTAAGTGATTTCAAGAGATTTTTCTGATATTTAAATGAATCTGTGAGAATTTTAAAGGATTTCACGACATTTGATAAGATTTCTCAATATTTTTACGGGATATGAAAGATATAAAGAGATTTTAAATGTTACCGCAAATTTTAAGAATTTTTCTGGGAATTTTAAGAGATTTTAAAATTTGTCGTAAAATTTCTAAAGGTTTCTAGGAATTTTTAGTGATTTTCATGAATTTTAAACTGGGTTTCAGAAGATTTATGAGTTTGAAAATTTTTCTAGCATTTTTAAGGATTTCATGGAATTTTATAAGCTTTCTACTACTTTTAATGGATTTTAAAGGATATAAAAGGGATTTGAATTGTTATTGTTGAATTTAAAAGAATCTCAAGAAGTTTCTGGGAATTTTTAGAGATGTTCACGAATTTTAAGTGATTTCACAGGTTTTCAAAGGTTTCTTGGAATTTTGAGAGATTTTCATGAAGTTTAACAAAGATTTTAAGAGATTAAAGAAATAAAATATAATAAATTATATAATATTTAAAAAGAAAAGAAATGCGCGCGCGGAGCGCGTGTTCGTTCTTGTCATATGTAAAAAGTTCTGTGAATTTCAGTCAATTTCAAGGAGTTGTTTCAAAACATTTCTAGATATTAGGGGCCGTCCTTAAATAAAGGTTTTCAGTTGGAGGGGGGGGGGGGAGTTAAGCATGTTTCTATGCTGACCTTATGTGCGGGGTACGTTACTTTTTTACGTACGACTTTTTCTTTTTTGAAAATTACTGAAAATCAAATTTAAATAACGGGAAAATCAGATTATCAGTCTAATATTAATAATAATAATAATAATAATAATAAATAATAAATGTTCGTTTGAAAAGAGTTCATGTTTTTATATTGTCTCACACGATGACATTAGGAAATAATTTATTTGAACAAAATTACGTATGTTTGATAAAGGGGGGGGGGTACATGAGTAAAAATTCCAGAAAACAGCCTTACGTAATATAAGAACGGCCCCTTAGGTAGAAGATGAAGTGAATAAATATAGAATTTGGATATAAAATTAGTCTGCAAATAACTGAAGAAATATATATACCTACACAGGTGTCATAAATTTCTTGATTACATTCCGACGTCTTTTCAAACGATGAACGAAACACTTAAGTAAAATATGATATAACAAAACTCGTATGAATAAAGCGACCTTCATTTTCTTATAATCATATAATAAATCTAAATTTTATGTTTACTTTACAATTTACAACATATTCTGTTCGTACATTCAAGTTCATTCACATTAAAGTTGCTGCATTTCCATGAATGGTTATTTAATTCTTTTGTTTGAATAATGATTAATTATAGTACTAAAACATTTTTAAATCTTTTAAAAACGTTCGACGTATTTCGAAATTCGCGTAAAATTCTTTTTGCAATCTCATGTTGAAAAGGTACGGCAAATATAAGTCAAATTGATGCCTTAAAAATTAAACCAATTATTATATATTATATGAAACATAAACATGTTTTGTTTGATTGGCTCTCTTCTTATTTTTCTAGCTGTTGTTAGGGTGCACCTGATGAGAATTTAAATAAGGTCGCCTAGGTCTTGCACTCGCCTGTTGTTGAACAATAGGTGCGACATAACTCGGAATATGATTCATATGTCCATAAATCCAATTTCTCTGTGCAGGAACAGCCACATTGACAAAAATTTCAGGCTGTCCATGACCTCCATCAAAAGATAAAATACCAAACAAGTAATTCTCGTAAACCAGAGCACTACCAAGATCCCCTGGACCACAAAATTTGTCTGGATGATAAGTACAAATCACTTCCTGCGGATTAATGTCGGGATCATTATTGTGATAAGCTGCACAATCATGTGCGCTGATAGTAGGCAAATGAATTGATCGAATTTCATTTGGCATGATTTGTCTCCTGAAGAAATAATATTGTATTAATTAACAAAGGCCAATTTCATTTTGCAGTATAGAAAAAAGCAACAGATGACTTACTGGTTTCCTCCACTGTTGCAGCCTAGAACGCCACTGACGTACCAAAAGAATTGTGTTTATTCATGTTCTATAGGATAATTAATTTAAGAAAATAATAATAACACATAATAGTTATTTATTTTTATCATACTTGCTGTGATTCAGTGCAAGCCCATAGCCACTGACGGTAACGAATGTATTGGGTCTTATTTGTCCATCTGCTGATTGGAAAATTGTTATTGGTTCGTTCATGGATTCGAATCCGAAGGCGATAGGTGTGTCAAGTGAAAGCAAAGCTATATTGTTTATAAAGGAATGAGGTGTACAGGATGGGTGCCTTAGTATTCCATTAACAGTGTGACTTCTTCCACCCCTTGTTGCTATTGTACCAGAAATAATGGTGTAGTTTGTTAAGTCCATTACGCAGGTACAAGGAGCTAAGATAACAGTAGCTGATAATATGGTTCCAGCGCAAGCATGTGCACCATTTTCCTGAACATGGACTAGGTAGGGAACATCTCGAAGACGCACTCGTGTATTTGCATTCGGCCTTCTGTCAATCACTCGTTTTTTACGCACGAGAAGATCTGATGAATCCACTGGAATTATAATTGAAAATTAAATTAATTTTCAGTAGTAAGACATACTTTATATATATGTAGTTCGAATTTCCAGAATATTTACTTACCATTTGCAGTATTTGTTGGATAGGCGAATCCTTGAGACAAAGTCAGACAAAGAATTAAGTACTTCAACAAAAGTTGTCCCATTTTTTAAGAAAAATTTTAGACTCTGCAAATCCCGGAACTGACTGCTTCTTTCAATGGCTTTTTTCAATATATATAGCTAAATTGAAACTTGAATTGAGATTTCAATCATTAAAACTTATTTTTCAAATCTGAATTACATTAACACAATATTAAAATAATATATGTATTCTTCACAAATATTATCTTTTTAACAAAGATATAATTTTTTGTATTCACACGTGTATTTTGTCCTCTGAAGAAATCATGAGACTTCCAAAGTAACTCTTTATTACTCATAGTCTCATAAAGATTTGTGTACATAAATTAATCCTATCTAAGAGACCTTTATAGTTCTCATAAAGATAAGTGTTTCGTATAATTCAATAAATGTCTTCGAATAAAATAGATATAATTACATGGATTTCTATAGATTTTTATAAACTCTAGAAGTTTCCTATTAATTTCAAATTATACTTTATCAAATTTTAAGAGATTTCAAAAGATTTTAAAATATTTAAAAACATTTGGATATATTGCAAAACATTTAAAAATACTTTAAGAGCTTTTAAAAAGAAATATCTCAACACTGATGAACCTTTCGCGTCATTTATAATAGATTCCTCAATCCGAATTTCTACGTTTAAATGTTATCTCTTTCGTACTTTTCTCTCTGCATTGTTGATCTCAAACTGCGATAACATGGATTGTACGAAATGTATGTTGAATGACCAACCAATCGATCGATAGCTGTCAATCGATAACTTGACAGTGTGCTTGCGACGTAGGCGGTCTGAAAAAAAAGTCATCCAGAGCAGCGCAACCATTTATAATCCATGTCGATTGCACAGCTCGAAAAATGGTAAATGCTATTAATGATCGCATTAATAATTGCATTCAGCGCTGCTCATGTTGACCCGATGATACCTATACTCAGACTCAGAGGTAAGAATACCCTTGTAACGATCTGGCCCACATTCATGGCAACTGCGATCATTTGTGAATGAACGCACATTCAACATTTCAACCGTTGCACTTTTGATCTCCAGGTTATTAATTATCTACAAGTAGCTGCTAACACCTCCATTTTTTTTGCTCCCGTTCAGATTAACTACAAGGAGGTTCGCCACTTTTTAACCCTTTCCACCTCGCGTAATTATTTGGTTATTCAGGCATTTAATGATGTATTATATTTCTTATATTTATGAAAATTCCCATTTCCAAAATGTCAGGAATGTCAGGGAAAATTCAGAGAAATGTCAGAGTAATTGAAAAATGGAATCTTGTCTGCATGCATATTTTTCCTTAATTACTACAAAACACCTCCTCTACGTTTATTAATCGAAATTTAACATTTTAGTCCTTTCGGCAACTAATGAATGTTTACAATTGATCATTAATTACAAAATGATTAATGATGCTAGACCACCTAGTCGATTAGTGTCGCTACGCCTACTTTTCAACAGATGTTTATGTTTCCTTTATAATTTTAGCGAGTATAATATGTAGTTCAATTTTTTTCTTATAAAATTACTTCATTTAATTGCCGCTAAAGCATCCCATAAATTCCCCAAACTAAGTAACTAGTGATCTGACTTTCAGGCGACGATCTTTTATCGTGCAATCTATACTTTTATAAAACGGCTATGCTCACCTTTTGGCGATTTTGTGTGGACATTAAGCACCGTTCGTGGGCTCGTTATAATTTTCATGCAAAACAGGATGTCGGAACGGATGTCCCGTGGATCGTATCTCGCTTCCTGATTATCGAGTTTAGTTAGATGGGTAACTGATGATCACTGGAGGCGATGCTCGGAAGGTGGCTCTTATCGTCCTATTAGGGGATCCGCTCTCAATACTTTATTGAATGGCCGGGCATCGTTTGGTCGCTTTATCAGAGCAGCGAATCGGTGCTCGCGCTCTTTTATGGTCCTTAGGCGCGCATCTTTTATACACTTTTCTTTATTACTTAACGTAAAGTAATAAAATTGTACCACCAATTAGTATAATTCCCTGTATACTGGCATCAGCTATGGCGGTACGCGAGCGTGACATCATTAGCGTATGCATGTTACTTATACAAGTACTTTCTGTGCGAAAACATTTGTTCCTTCTTATTATCCTTCATGAACATGAAAAAGAACTACAGGATTAAGGAGTTTTTGGAAATATCATCATTTAAGTTAATATTTATCTTTCTAATCTATAATCTATTTATCTGTAATATATCTGTAATCTATCTGTAACCCGTGCAGAATTTTTTATGGGGTTCTGAGAGGGTTCTGGTCAGTTTTTTCTATTTCTGATGTGGTCCTAACCAGGTTCACTGGCACGGCCCACAGAATATTCAATATTGCCCTACTTAAGGAAAACTAGCAAGGGCCTTGGTAGTTTACCCAAAAAATGCTTTAGGAAAAACTGTTTCCCCGTCTAGGAAAAACTGGTCAATACCACATAAGGATTAAAAAACTATATCATTATTTAGAATATTTGATTATTAAACTATTTAATTTTTGAAAAAGAGTCGTATTATAAAAAAGAGGTATTAATTATATAGAAGCAATAAGTTATTTTAAGAAATTCAAAATAATTCATGAGAGTTTCAAGATTTTAGAATAAATAAATTTTTTTAAGTATTTGAAGGAATTTAAAATTATATTAAAGAATTTTAAAGGATTTTAAAAAGATTTCTAGTGATTTCAATAAATCTTAAGTGATTCTAGGGAATTTAAAAGGATTTCTAAAGAATGTAAGAGTTTTCCAGAGCTTTTAGAAGGTTAAAAAAATTATAAGATATCGTAAAGAAGTTTCAGAAATTTTAGTTAATTTTAAGAGATTTTAAGTAATTTTAAGGAATTTAAGGAGATTTCAAGAAAGTTCAAATGATTCTATAGGGAATTTAGAAGAATTTTTAGATATTTTCCAAGATTTCGAAGATATCAAGATTTCCCAAAGGATTTCAGGAGAATTTAAAGCGATATAAACAGATTTCAAGTTATTTTAAAGAATTGTTAAAGAATTGTTAAAGAATTCAAGGATATAAAATGATATTGAAAAATTTGAAGAAGATTGTAAAAGAACTTCCAAAAACTTAAGGATTTTCAAGAATTTTCACAAAATTTTAAATTATTTTAAGGAATTTAAAGATTTTTCAAGAGGATTTGACAAACTTTGAAATTTTTAAGAAAGTTCAAGTGATTCTAGCGAATTTAAAAGGTTTTTAAGATATTTTCCATGATTTCAAAGATATCAAAGTTTCCTAAAGATTTCAGGAAAATTTAAAGCGATATAAATAGATTACAAGTTATTTTAAAGAATTTTTAAATAATTCAAGTGAGTTCCAAGATTTTAAATTAATTTATAAATTTTGTTTATTTTTTTAAAGATTTTTAAATATTGTAAGAAATTGTTAATGATGTTAAATAATGTCAAAGGATTTTAAATGAATATGAAAAAAATTAAACAAACCGAGTTATATTAAAACATGCCAAAGGATTTCTAAAGATTTCAAGTGATATTAAAGAATTTCAAAACATTGAAAAAAGTTTAAAAATTTTGAAGTAATTTGTCAATAAAAAATATTTTAGTATTCTTCTTATAATTTGTGAAATTGTGGAAATTTCTGTCACGAATTTCATGTATTTATATTAATTCAAAGGATCATCAAAAGAGTTACTTCTAAATTAATTGAAATATCAAATTGAAAATTTCTATATACATAATTAAAGTTAATCCATTAATGTACATTTATCTGGTCCTCAATATTTACATTTATTTAAAAAATACTTTAAACTTTCTTTGATAAACGCATCTTAGCATATTTTCTTTAATTTTAGAAATTTTAAATTTGATATCTTAATAAATTTACAACTAACATTATAGAGAAAAAAATGTCAGTATAGAGATAAAATAAATATTTTACACGATTTCTAGATATTTAAAAGAAAAAAGAAGAGCTTTTCAAGAAATCTCGTGAAATCCTTTAGGACGTTTTGAGTTCTCGTGAAATCTATCAAAAAGATTCTCCCTGAAAATTCCCAATTCTTCACAAATTCAGCAATAAGAGATGTAAATGCAACAAAGAAGGCGTTGAATAGAAAATTCTGCTCTACATCTCCATCAATGATGTAATCTAAATGATTCCCTCGTTTAGTGAATGACTTCTATAAATTCTGGTATTTTGTTAGGTATAAATCAATACTGATTGAATCTAAAAAGAATTTGAAACCCAGGAGCGAAGTTCCCACCCCAAATAGCAATTCAATTGATCTTGTCCGTTTCTGTCAGACAATTCATCTTGTTCCTTCCGGCGCGTCTGGACGTGCGTCTAAGTTCTAAGTTGGACGGTGGTTCCTGCGTCTTCTGGGTCCGCCGCGACGCTTCGCTGCCACGATTCCATCCGTCGCCCGGGAAAAAAAGGGACAGCTGTCCAGTCGACCGCCAAACTACCCATTAATTACGGACCTGGACCCACTCACACTATCTCACTTGTTTGTATTTTTCGTGTCCTCAATCCTTCGCCCGTCGTGAATAAAAATTGTTCTGCCAAGCCACAAGGCGAACTTAACCGCATATAGTCGCGCTTACCATCTTCCGTAACGTTTTTACTAATTGAATTTAATGGAGCGATGACCGACCAGCGGCCAAAATGCTTAACCCTGTATTTTCTGTATGATACTTGAAATACAGTATAATTTAGTATATAGTATAATTTCAGGGCATTCAGAATGATTTAGAAAATTTCAAGGGATTTTAGAGGATTTATTATAGATTGAAACACGTGGCTTACACTTGTGTCAGAAATAGGAAATAAGAAACTGAAATTTTCGATCCCGTTTCCTGAGAATATTATTTTTCCGGGTAGAAATTTGTACACAATAAGGGTCATAAATCCTACTACTTTTTGCTACTCCAAGTTCAAAGGTCACATTGCCATAAACCTGAAAAGATCTGAACTACGGTTGTAGAAGGGCTTAGATCATAAAAAAGATCGTACTTCTTTTTGTAAAATTGTGAAACTCGTTTTCAATAACCGATAAATATTCTGTATTTCATGAGGAGGAAAAAATTTAATGTAATTTGAAAATCTCACATAGATTGTTTTTGGAAATTTGATTGGCTTTTAAATGACTTGAAGTTGGAAGAAATAAAACAAAAAGTATGCCTGTAGCGCGTGTTGGGATACTAGTTATATAATAATGAATGTCGAATTAAGTATTTGTTATTATAGTCCACTAAAAAGACCATTAAGAAATTGTAAATGTGAAATGCAACTTAAAACCCACGAAGGGTGAAGGAACGATAATTTTCGAGACTTCCACCTTTTTTTAGGTCAACGCAAATGACAGGGCTGTGCTGGGAAGATGATGCGATACGAAATTGACTCGAGAGTGGAAATGTAATTACTTTCGCGTGCAGCTAATACCAGGATGACAAGGATAGTCGGCTATTCAATTTGATACGGTGTTAAAAGTTATAAGTTCTCACTGCATTTAACACTAAAAGTCCATGACTATTCGCCATTAAATTTTATTATGCAATCATTTTATTTTAATATACATCATAAATAAACTCGGCAAACTACATATTATCCTAAATATAATCTATAATATATATCAAATATTTAAATATCTTTTGATCTGAAGTCTGAAGATAATTTGAATAATTTTGTTTTCAAAACTTCATTGTGGTTATTATCTAGAAGAAAAGAGTAAAAGAAATTACATGCGCAGTCAATAACCGATTATTCATATCAGCAACTTCCGCTTCTTATAGTGCACAATGAACGATATTTTGCGTTCGATGTAATTATAATTACAAGAATAAGCATTGTATCAATTTTTTACGACGTCAAAACAAGGAGTCTTCGATAGGAAGAAATTATAATTAATACAGTTTAAGAAACAAGAGGGATTCGCTTCAAGTCAATTTTAAATAAAACGTTATTGAAAGCTGCATGATTAATAGTGTATGAAATAATATAGCATTAAAAATATGGAGAATTGGAAAACGTTTCTGTAAAATATATTGAAATCCCTTAAAATTACTTAAAATTCCTTAAAACTCCTGAAAATTAAATAAAATCCAGTATAAAATCTTTTTGAATTCTTTGTAATTGCTTTATAATTACTTAAAATTTCTAATAAATTTCGGGGTAAATTTCTGCTATATATATACGAGAAGATATAGGAATGGGCAGGTATTCAGCTATACCCACACTTTTACATTTTTCAGTTCACGAAGGTGAGCCATTCTGACTTCATTCACGTCAGATGTGAAGCGACTGAGTCATTTATCTGCCAAGCAGTTTATCTAACGATGCGTTGCTAGTTCATTCTTTATATGAATCTACAAGTCAATAAAATCTCTCTCATGTCAATAAAATAACGACACAACATTTAATAAAATTATATATATTAAAAAAACATTATACTAATGCCATGAACAATTTCATTAAAGTTTACAAGGGAAAAAAAGTGCGGAATCTCTGCTGATCATATCTCTATACAATTTAAATTGTAATTAATTAAATTGTAATTCAATTAATTCAATTAAAATGTAAATTTTAATTAAAATTCGAAACTGAATTCAGCTTCGCATTTCGGCTTTATTTTTGATTGAAAGATTCCAAATTACAAAATACAAACAAGGGATAGAAGAGTTAAGGATAATTGGCAAATTTTGGACGTATACTCTGTGCGTGCAAATATAGGGAGTGGTTTTTTTTTTTTTTTTACGATGCAATATAGTTATAGTAACGTATGTAGTATTCGGGAGAGGGTGGAGACGTGGTTGTCTTTCCTGGCGCGTCAAGAGCAACTCGCCCGTTTCCGGTACACGCGAAACTCCCATTAACTTTACTTGAGCGCATGGAATTTCGCCAATGGTTCATTTCGCGAGTGGTCAAAATGACATGATCATAATATCAAACCATTCAAACTTTCAAAATTATAAATTAGTGATATGTAATTGAAATTATCCATCTAAATGGATGCAAAGAATTTTAAAGGATTAAAATTTAAAAATTATACGATTAACAAATAAAAATAAATAAACATAGAAAATAGTAGAGAGTATAATTAAGTGGCAGATATGTAAATCTGGATATGGAAACCCTCTTATCTCTTATCAATTATCGGATTTACGTGCAAGATGTCTATACTGTCTGTACTTTCCACCCTTCTTTTTTTTATTGCACGTCCAATATGCAGAAGGGATTATTTTATTTCACGGGAGAGTATAGAATTCGCAACACTATTGATCCTACATTCGTTTGTGTAACGTGTTTACTTCTCACCGCGGATTTCTTCTCTTCTCTTCTCGAACAGCGTATTTTCTGCACCTCAACCCCCGTCGACCATCCGACTCAGCAGGGGTGGATCCGTACCACTATGGCATGCGGGATTGGTGGCGCTGGAGAGGGTGGCCGTGGGACGGGGTGCCTGAACACCATTTATCATAGCTCGCACTGTCAATCTCCACCGCATTGATACGACGACGGTTCGCCGACGTCGCGGCGCTTTTCTGCCCCTTCTCCACTGCACCCGACGTATATTCAGTTGCCCAACTGAAATTAAAAGGAGATTATTCTTTATGGTTTGAGCTTCATCCATCAAGATACACAAACTCAAGGTGTAAATATAAAATATCTATTCTAAAAAGATGATTGAGTCAAAGTCGAAATATCGTAACGCCTATTCCGCACTCCTGATTCATCGTGTAAGTATCGATAGTGATTTTCGACAATCGATATTTGTCGAATCGTAAATTCCGCGTGAATTGAATTTGAAATTTTGAATTTGGTTTCGTTAATAATCATTTTTTCACGAGTCTAAACACGAAATACATTGAAAATCTAGGAATTTTAAGGGAATTTTATGGAATTTTTTAAGATTTCATGGGAGATAATGGGATTTTAAATGTTATTGTAGAATTTTAAAGAATTTCAAGAAGTTTCTGGGGATTTTTAGAATTTTTCACGACTTTTATCAGATTTCAATCAGACTTCAAGGTACTTTTATGACTTTTAAAATATGTTTTTCATGGGATTTAAATAAGGAATTTAAAACTTTATAGGGTATTTTATTAAGGAATTTCAAAAGCCTTTTATGATTCTTAAAAGATTTGGTAGAATTTACAAAGATTTCGAAGGTTTTCGTCAAATTTTAAGGGTTTTCAAGAAATTTTTTGATTGTGAAAAGATATTGGAGAATTTTTATGGATTTGAGGGAGTTTTATGAGATTTATAATAATTTACTTAAAAGTATTTAAAGAGATTTTTCTGTTTTTTAAAAGATTTTGTGAAATTTTAAAGGATTTCATGGAATTTGATAGGATTTCTAATGATTTTAAAGGATTTTAAATGTAAAGGAATTTTAAGAGGTTTCTAGGAATGTTTAGAGATTTTCATGAATTTTAACGTGGATTTGAAAAAATTTATGATTTTGAACATTTTCGTAGAATTTTAAGAGATTTCAAGATATTTCGTGAAACTTTAAAGGAATTCATGGAATTTTAAGAAGTTTTAGAGAATATTAAGGAATTCTAAATATTTTTAAGGGTATAAAGAAAGTTTAAATGTTACCGTAAAATATCAAGAATTTTTTTGGGAATTTTAAGAGATTTTAAAGTTTGTCATGGAATTTCAAGAGGTTTCTAGGATTTTTAGAGATTTTCACGAAGTTTAACATAGATTTTAAGAGATTAGAGAAATAAAATATAATAAATTATATAATATTGAAAAAGAACGTAAATGCGTGCGCGGAGCGCGCGTTCGTTCTTGTATGTATATAAATCGTAAGGGTGACTACTCTTAAGATACAAGTTAGGCAACACATTTTCCAACAATAAATTTTACTGTATGTAGAGTTATTATATGTAAAATTATTATATGTTCAGCGTATTTTTTAAGAAATATTTTGAAAATGTTTACAAACTTAATTTATTTCAAGGATGAAAAGTTATTTTCTTAGGATGATGAGGGAATTACTAGAGGATAAATCCTTTGGGGAAGATGTTTGTAAACAGTTTAAGGTTTAAGCCGCCCTCCTTAGATACAAAAGTAGCAACTGGTAGGCTCACCTTCTAATTTATCTAAATATTTTCCCTTTTAAGTGTTAATACCTATTTTGGAAGTTGTGCATCCTAATCTGCATTCAACACGTGCATTGAGACGATCAACAATCTACCTGAAAAGTACCCTAGGATCATCCTTTGTTTAGGTTCAAACAGCTGAGCTGTGCAAATCCCAAGACTCTTTACTCATCCTCTTTCATGATACGACCTGCCAATGTCACCTTTTTCAATTCTTAAACACTTGTTTAGAAAGAAATGCCCACATAATATCTTTGTTTATTGGATGTTTAACAACACAAAATCATTTCAGCAGAATTAGCATTAGAAGAAAAGAATTAGAATTAGAATTCCAGTCTAAAGAAATGAAATTAACGAATTGAAGTTAGAATGTCAGCTTTATGATCATAGTTTTACTTTTTGAAGACAGTAAAAAGTATTTATAATTCAGTAAAAAGCTAGATACATTATCTCGTGATTGTAAATCCTGTATGTACAATCGAATTGAGATTTATTTAATTAAGAAAGTTGTCTACAGAAAGAGTTGACCTTAACGGACCGAAATGATTCGGGGGACTGACATCGATGCTCAGCAGGAGGCAAAAAGAGATTGACACATACTGCTGGCCAGTATGATATACACGTGTTCGAAAATTCATGCCTTGGTTAGATGGTTGGACCATAGGATGGCAGAAACGTCACCGACATGTCACAAGTTTCTCGTTTGCTGCCCCCGATGGCTCAGCACTTTTTGCGCCCCGCCTCGGAACGCCTGCTTGTTTCATCCCTGAATCCTACTACACCCTTTATGTTCATAACAAGTAGCTACTTAAACTCCCATTAAATCATTCGACAAATGTTTATATGCATTTTTTTCATGATGGAAATAGATAAATAATGATTAAACATATAGTTTAATCCATCAAAACACCGCCGAAATATAATCATCTTTTAGTTCAAATCAGTTCAAATTTTAGGGTCCTTCTATTTGCCAATTTATTGAAACTTTTATTGTTAGACTTAGACTGACTTTCGTTGCTAATAGATTGGTTTGCAGTGCAGTATGTCGCAGTGCGCACGTCGCAAACAAAATATAAATCAGTCGAAGAATAATAGGCCGTAAGGCAGCAGACCGGCTGCTTGATCCCGATATTCCCAATTTTCCCAAATGGTTACAAACGCCGCCCCCCTTTGGATTCCCTTTTGCCTTCAGTTTTGCCCTTTTTGGTATACATGCCTTGCCTGTAGAGCACATATGTCGATTTTGAGATGCGCACCATTTCACGCAAGAGGGAATCCACATTTAATTTGTCTTCTGGACAAAGGAGAGTATTATTCAAAAGACATAAGTCCTACGGTAATTAAGGATTAAGACATTCATCATCATTCACATTTTACATTTTATATGAGTGCTTTTCTAAAAGGAGCAGTAAAATAATTTACTTCGGGCTGATGTAATTCGTAAAGTTGCACTTTAACCCACCCCTTCTTCACCTGAAACGGATTTCCCAAGTACACATTTCAAGGAAGTAGGTGAGGCAAGTAAACAAAGTGCGTACCTTAAGCAGTTGGAGGAAAGTCTTGCGAGTGACGTCTTTCTCCGCTAACCCTGCTGGCGACGATTAATCAACCCCGCGAACCCTCCCCGCCCCGTACATACACGTGCATTTAGCACGGTCCTCTTTCACTACTCGCCCCTTCCCTTTCTCATTCCTTCGTATTTTCATTAATCCCACTTTTCGTCTCGTTTTGACTTTTGAGGCGAACATTCGGCGTAACTTCGTTTATGGGGTCCTAGATATTTTTACAGCAGGGGGCCCCTCATCCAACTGTCTCTGTCTTCGAAAAAAAGGCCTTGGAAACATTTTTTTTTCAAAGGATATGCAATACTATTTTGGTGGGATGTCACGGGGCTTCAGACAACCAAGTTGTTAAGAATTTTAAGGGATTTTGACGATGTTCAAGTAATTTTGAATAAATTCAAATGAATTTTAGAATTTGTAAATGATTTTGTAGAATTTTAAGGGGTTGGAGGATATTTCGTAGAGTTTTAAAGGAATTTATGCAATTTTAAGAGAATTTTAAGAATTATTAGCGATTTTAAAGAGTTTGTAAATTTTTTGACATTTGGAGAAATTTTAAGAGGTTTTTGAGCTAATTTAAAATTATTGCAAAGAATTTCATCGATTTCTAAGGTTTTCATGAAATTGTAAGGAATTTGAAAAGGGTTGTAAGAGTTTTATGGGGTTTTAAGGAATTTTAAATGTTAGTATGGAATTTTATGAGATTTCTAATAATTTTATGTGATTTCATGGAATTTTAAAGACATTCATGCAATATTAAGAGATTTTTAAAAGGATTTTAATGGATTTTGAAAGTGGTAAATTTGATGAGATTTCTTCTAATTTTAATGAATTTTAAAGGATATAATGGGAGTATTATTGTAGAATTTTATGGGATTTCCAAAAGTTTCTAGGAATTTTGAGAAATTTTCACGAATTTTAACGAATTTCAAGGGATGTTTACAACTTTTAAAATATTGTATGGATTTTGAAATTTTATTGTGTAATTTTATTGACGGATTTCAGAAGATTTTTATGACTTACGAGATTTCGTAGAATTTAAAAGGATTTTGGGGATTTTGAAGAGTTTAATGAAATTTAAAGTGAATTTAAGATATTTAAAAAAAACTAAGAGATTTTAATGAGTTTTATAACAAATTTGTAAAATTTTAAAGGATTTCATGGTATTTTATGAGATTAATTATATTATATTATAATAATATAGATTAATCATATTATAGCTATAATTATACAAATGTAGGTAGTAATTATAAATTTCGACTGTGAATTAATTTTTTAAATTGACTCAAAAGTCGTTTCGTCTAAGAAATTATGAAAAAGTTATAAATTTACTCTCATGACTCATGAAATCCTATAAAAGTCCTTGAAATCCCATAAAATCTCGTGTCATCTCTTAAAATTTCATGAAATCCTTTGCATTCTCTGAAAAGTCCTTAAAATCACTTAATAAATAATAATATCCCACAAAATATCGTTAAATCCCTTAAAATTTTTTAAAATACCACAAAAATCCCGTAAAATCCATTAAGATTTCTACAAATCTTAATAAAATCCATAAAATTCCTGCAAGTCAAAAGACTTCAAATCCCGCGAAATCACCTAAAGTGCATTAATATTTTGTAAAATGCAAATAAATTACGTGAAAGCCAACGTGAAATGCATAATCACACAACGATTTCAGAATCGATTTCCTTTTAACAACTTCAAGTCATTCAAAAGCCAATCAGAATGTACATTCCCATTTTTAGATTCTCACCAGAGAGAATGTATTGTATTTTTTGTTAATTTTAAAAATCCGAATTTTGAGAAGGTTTTTTTGCTCTCCTGAACAATTTTTCCCATGGCACTTATTATATATGGTTTTGCTGTGACACCCTGCAATTATATGCTAATCGACATAAATTTTTGTCCTCATCAGTTAAATTATGCTGTTTTGGACGAAAAGTCATTGACCAAGAGAGACGTATCTATTTAGCGAATGGACGAGTGTCGATGTCCGGGAACGCTTTAAAATAATTATCGTTAACTGCGGTGAAGATAATAGGTCGCATCGCGGACAAACTATAAATAGTAAAGGTTCCCTCGAAGGAAAAAAGTGATTAATGATCCTAAGTGGTGTCCGAACCGGGACTGCGTGGCACCGCACGTTTCATAGCGGATCACAGAAAGAAGTCGCATTTATGCAAGATTATGTGCATGTATGTTTATATATATATATATACAACACATACATACACTAATATATATACGTATGTATTATACGCATATATGTGAATTACATGTATTTCTACCTATGCGGGCATTCACTGATAATAAATAATGCTCGAGAAGGGAGAATTGGGGAATAAAACTTTATGGGGAGCCTGAAAGGCACATCAGAACCGTAAATGATTCCCGCGACTGACTTAATTCCATTGGTCAGATAATCATTGCCTCGAAAATGTTATTTTTCATCCAAACACATATCAACGCCTCTTGTAACTTGATACAGTTTCTATAATTCTCTGCTGCAGTATATAAACGCTTGAATTGTGCGATTTATCAAGTTATTTTTATTTCTGAAGAACAATGCATTATTCATAATTGAATGTTACTTATTTGGAATAAAGGATCATTATTGTATTACATCGGTGTATTACATACGTTTCAAATTTCAACCCACTATTTTCGGAACATTCCCAGCCATAACTATTATTATAAAAAAATCCGGGAATTTTTCCAACAATGGAAACACAGCACAACAAATTAGTTATACCTGAGTTTGAGAAATGTGTCCTAAAAATTTTCTATTTACTCGCGTATTACGAGCTTACCTTTCAAGTCGTGACTATTTGTTACCTGAATTTAAGAGTTTTTTTGCTTCGGACACGCGTTGCCACGCGTCTTCTTCTCTTTCGCCATGGACTGACACATACAACTGAAATTTTTATTTTACCTCACTATCTACAAACAAAATCATAGTGTAGTTGTTTCTTTATGGTGTTATGCAGGTAAGATGTGTAAATTTAGGGCTCTCCTGCTTCTAATGAGGTCCTGAAGTCTTCTCAGGCGGCATTTCCTTCCACTTTGCTAACAATAAGCCATAAAACTTTCTCCTTCTTGGCCGTGCGAAGGGTCGACGACAACTCCAGTTTATGTTTCACTCTCGGGTCACAACTAAATCCTGCAACACTCTCTGCATCACTTTGTAGGATTCGAGTGCGACCAATCGATGCACAACTGCCTTTTCGAGTTTTCCACATTTTGAGGTAACATCCGGACGTCCGATTCTGGAACGAACCGATATTCATGCAATTTCAAGCATGTGTAGCTTTCGAAAATATGGAGTGACCATTGGGCTCACCATTGGGTCAAAAAGATTGTCAGATGGTACCAACATTATAAAACCAGAAATTCTTAATCAGTGTTTTGATCATTTCGAATTGGAAAAAGATACAACAGGAACAAAAAATTCATCTTTCTCGTGCCTCTAATCTTGTTCTACCTAAAAGATTTGTCTCCACATTCAAGATCTGGTATCACACATCAGATTGGTGGGACGAATCAGAACGATAGGCCCTGAATACAAAAAGGCATCAGTATCAGAAACGGGGTGCACACATGGCTGTCATTGTGCAAGGTCGTGGCTAAGGGACCGAGGGGCAAAGGGGACAAGGGGATTCAATATGGGTTTTGTGTCAATAGCGTTAATAGTGGGAGGGGTTTAGTACGCACATAGAACCTACATAGAACACATATCGCACCGAGTGAACATTGGGGGTGGCCTTCTGTATCAAAGGGCAGCTGATAGAGGCACCCCTTCATATATATTCTATAACTTTAGTTTAGCTGTTATTCGGGAGGCCCTACGACGTTGCTCCCTCGACTATATTCTACACAGTTATACTCTACACATTTATGCCCCACACAGTTTTACTCCATACATTTACACCCTACATAGTTATAACCTACACAGTTATGCACTGTGCACTTTTCCAATCTGTACTGAGGGTAACAACCCCCTCCACCTGCACTTTACCCCCTACCATTCCAAGTAATAAACCAGTGAAAGTTTCGGGGACCCATTGGCACGCGCGAACCCCCGTCGTCGACGGACCCCAGCCTCGAAATCGTCACAGGGACACAAATCATTTCTTTTCATTGTACTTCGGCTCCGAGTTTGGCCGAGTCTCGGTACACGCTTCCAGAACCAATCTGGCGTGCGACTGGTCATCATCCCAAGCACGATGCTTCCCAGAAAGTCTAGTTAATTTGTGCAAAAGTGTAAACATTCGTTATTTTAGACTCGTAACTATTTTATAGTCGATTATAGGAATCTAGTGCTAATTAGATTCTAAAACTGTGAAAGTGAGAGTGAACATCAAGTGTCATCAAGCAGTTAATATAAACAGAGTGATTACCATTTGGATTTAAAGTGACAATCAGGACTAGTGTCTTCAGTGTTAACAGTGTTTTCATAATTACTAATATTACTATTACTAGTATTACTATTACAATACTCTGCTATTACTAATAATGGCTAGTTCAGCCTACTACACAAACAGTGACGCTTCCTATTGGCCCTACCAAGTGAGTGACCCTAGGATTTATGATCAGAGTCCCCATTTCCAAACTTATCAAGTGCCCCAACAACCCCAGTGCCTCAACAGTCCTCCTGCCATCAAACCTTCTCCAAAAGAGTCTTCAAGTTTACTCGAGGCCATATTGAGGCATGGAAAGGAGGCTGTTTCCCAAAACTATCCTAATGCAAGAAAAAATGTCACAACAGTGAAGCATATTCCAAGTTCTGAGGTGCCTATTCAGTCACCTTACACTCCATCGTCTTCTTCGGATCGTACATCACCTTTGACTGGACTTATTTGTGACGCAGCATCTCAGGACCAGTATCAAAACTCATATCAGTATCCAGCATTTGAGCAAACCACAAGCTGTGCCATGGCGAATGCCAATCCGAATTTTGAAGCTTTGCAGACTTATGGTTATAATAACAACAATGGCAAGAGCAGTCCCACTGAGATGAGTGATTATGGCGACGACGTGCGGCAGGATTACCCCTGGATGAAGTCCAGTTCAGCTAATTGTAAGTATTCTTTTCATTTTTGCAATAACAATTCACAGTTGTGAATTTTTCTCCAATTTTGATAATTACTGACACTTCTATCATTTTTATTACAGCTGATGTGACTGCATCCGGAAACAAGCGTACCAGGCAAACCTACACTCGCTACCAGACCCTCGAATTAGAAAAGGAATTCCATTACAGCCGCTACTTGACCAGAAGACGCAGGATGGAAATTGCCCAAATTCTGTGTCTCTCCGAGAGGCAAATTAAGATATGGTTTCAAAACAGACGAATGAAGGCGAAGAAGGATGGGAAATTAGGAAGTTCGTTGGAACCATCTTCTGATGAAATGATCTCATCACCTGATTCGGCAATGAATCAGAATTTAGCGCATCGAACTGGAGTGACGTCTTTACATCAAAATGGTGGCAACCAATTGCAGCAGAGTGCAGCAATCACCCTTCAAAATGGAGTCGCATCATTGCATCAAAATGGAGGAAGATCATTGCATCAGAATGCAGGAACATCACTGCATCAGAATGCAGGAACATCATTCCATCAGAATGCAGGAACATCATTGCATCAAAACAGAAGCATATCATTGCATCAAAATGCAAGTACATCATTACATCAAAATGGAATGAACCCATTGCAGCATAATGCAATGCCTTCGATACACCAAAACACAGCAATTGCAATGCAACGCGGAGGAAATGCGATGCAGAATGGGATACATCATCATCATCAGCATCATCCGCAACATTCGCTTCATGCTGCCTACTTGAATTATCATCATCAATCGCAAAGTTACTTGGGTCAAGACTATAACCAACAACAGGGTTACGGTCAGCCATCGAAGTTGGAACTTCATACCGGATCGTAAAGCAAGAATGCGAAGCTAAGATCGGGCAGCTGATCCTGTAAGAGCCGTGATTTATGACTAAATGAGCTAAACAGCCCAGCATCCCACGTCAGGTATTCGAAGCTTGGCGTTCACGCCGCATTTCGCCAGGACATCCTGTCGGTCTTTTCATGCTTAAAAAGTCCAACAGTATTGCTCACGTCACTCTGAAAATATTTTGACACGAACTGTAATATTCATATATTGCTGATTAATAGCTGGCGAGTCTTCTTTCGCAAAGTGCAACTCGGAACAGTCGATTTTACGGATTTGATGGGCTTCCAAATTATCAATGCCTGGTATAGGAAAATATTTAGGGATTTTAACAGTAATCTTGATATTTTTTAAAAATATTTTGCAGTTTGAAAATATTATGCCAATGTTTGCAAAATCTGTTTGAAATTTAATGTAATGCAAATTTCATACACATTTTGATGAAATTTAATAAACATTTTAAATTTCGTACAGATTTTCATAACAGTTGCGGAAGTAGTAGGTAATTATTCTCATTTGATTAAATCATAATATGAAAGGAAATTAGATCAGTTTTAGGGGAGAAAATTATATTTATTGATAATGAGTATGATTTAAAATAAATATATTTTATAATAGCAAAATTGATATTTAAGTATTTTTGGATGAAATGATTTTGGAAATTTTAAATAAATAAATAATATTAATAATAAATTGACTTATTATTATTATTATTATTTAATTTAAATAATTAATAATAAAATTGTATTACAATCTGAGTTTTGAGATAAGGAATTAACGAGTGAGAAAATTAGTATTACACAATTTTTTAAAGATAAAATAAACGTGTTTTAGAAAGCAATAGGAATGAGGGAACCATTTGGGGCGGTTAAACGTTACAGGGGTTGAATGGAGGGTAGGGGGGTCGCTACAGCTGCGCTTCTGGCACAGCTCAAGATGGCCGAAAGCATAAAGCGCCAGAAAATAACGTTCCTCACATTTTCTCTATTTTTTCTATAAAAAATTGCTTTTTAATAAAAAAAACTGTATAAAAGTTGTGGGAAAATATTGTGTTTTGTGAATAGTGGAGTGTAAGGTACCGCGAAAAGTGTTCTAAGAATTATATTAATTAAAGAAACAGTTCGAAAATTTGGTGAAGGTAACAAGAAGCTTCAGAAAGAAATTTTAAATTTTAAATAAGAATTTTTAATTAAATATATCAAAATTGTTTTCTTATATATTTGTATTTAAAAAAATGGAATAGAAATTCTAATCAGGAAAATTATAATAATAAGGTATAATAATAATAATTACTTTCATTTGTTTTTTTATCTTCCATTACAAACAAATTGAGTTATTGTGCAATTCTTTGGATTAAAATTGCGATTGTTTGCAATGATTTCTGACATAATATGCAAGGAAAAACAGTTTTCGAGAAATCGACTCTTTCGAAGTGTACATCAAAGGACGATAGAAAAGTGAAAGTTTCTCTAGAATTCCACAGGTACCTGTGCACGTTACAAATAGTTCTTCAAATCCAAAGAAAGAGACTAAATATAAAATGTGTGCCACTTATTTTCTGAAACAAATGATAACAAATTTGTATTTTTCTCCGAGAAAATAAGTTTATTTTTACTTAGATTAATAGATTTTCTAAAATTAAGACTCGTGAATCTTTAAGCGACTCCGGCTGTAGAAAAAATGTTCCTACTAGAAATTAATCATCGGCAAGTGTAAATAGCATTTTCAGAATTATTCATTATAATGTATTCAATATTAATTATTAAAGTGATAAATATTTGCCAAATAGGAGCATTACTTGAGAAACACGTAATACATAAATAAAGATTTATGTATGTATGGCTTATGTTTATGTATTCTTTTCTTTATGTATTATTTTTCTTTTATTAATTTATTTAATGATCTCAGCAGACAAACTTGAATCGGAAAAGACTGTTTCTAGTGACCTAAAAGATGTACAATTTCATAGGTATAAGATTAAGATAATTTATCGAGCAGAGTAAAATATATAGCTTTAAGGCGAAGAAACTAGTCCACTATTTGCAATTATAAGATTATTATGTATAATATCAATATATTATATATTTTCAGTGCTGATAAATAAATTATTTACGAATTTTGAGAATGTATTTTAAAATCTTAGAGTTTTCACCTTTTTTCAACTAATATTACCAGAATTAAAAATCATATTGTAAGCTTTTAATTATTTTAATACCTACCTAAATCATTTATTGATTAAAATATCAAAATATAATCTCTTTGTAGTAATTTTGAAAAAGCTTGGATAATTCTTTTGCAATTTGAAAATGTACCTTTAAAATATTGTGAATTGTAACTAAAAGACAGCAAATTTTCGAAGTTGATTAAAAACTCTTAATGTAAATTTCTTCAAGTTAATAAAATCTGAAATAAGTGTCGGTAAATTTTCATATTGAGCATACATTCTAGAAATGGCAACTGTGGCAAGGGGAGTAGAGTTCGTGTCGCGGGGGTCGGATGAAGAGGGCGAGGGTCGATATTGTGCTTGACAGATAGTTTCCCATAGCTTCAGTAATCCATCATGGCCGGCACGCGAAGAAGTATTGGTTTTCCTGCTTCTCTTCTTAGCAATTGAATTGAATTGAAACTTTTTTGCGGCTTCAGTGCTGCATAATTTGAATGCCTATGCAAATTTTACGCATTCAATGTAAATGCGAATATAAATAAGAGACAAAAGTCTAAGACTAAATATTTATTTACCCTTTACATTTAAACTTCAAAAGGCAACTTCATCAGCATCTAAACATCGATTTTTCCAGTGTTTCGATGTTGATGTAATTATTCATCGAATCAGCACCATATAAAGTATTTCTGATGTTTCATTAGAAAAATCATGTCAAAAAATGAAAAATCATGCAAATAATTTAAATTTCATTTACTGTTATGCCAACTTATTATGAAAGTCCTTTAATTTACGAATCAATGTAATTATTCAACAGCTGTTCTCTGTTTCCTCCCTTTTCAGTTCCTACCCTCTTCTTCATTTCGGCGATTGGTTCCGCATTTCCGAATAGTATTGTCTTAGAAGCGATTAGTTTTACATTCAGCATCCGAATTCTATATACGCAAAAAGAACTTTTTTATGTTTCATCTATCTGACGAAAAGCTGTTTTTTAGTTTTTGAAGTGAGTATTTTGGGAACTTGGTGAAATAGAATAGTTTAGACATTTTTATTTATGATAGCAGTCCGATTTTCAAGAAGCACAGTCCACTTTTGAAAGAAACTGGGTACAAAATCTAGAATAGCGACCTTTGTAGATTAAAGAACCTAGCTTAGTTCTAAATTGACTAGATTATCCTAATTTTATTGCTTCAAAACTTCCCCAGCATTAAACTCTACTTTCCTTTTTCCCTTCGACAAAATATCGATTTAATTCGTTTATAGCACAATTTTGAACCTTCGGCTGATTGACCTGAACAATTTCTGTGCCAAAATTCTACTTTGCATTTATATCAGTTATATAAATAAGGAAAAAGCAACAGATTTCAATTCTGCACCTCTCAAGTTCCTTCGGAAATAGTTTTGTATATATAGACTCTGCATCAAAATCATAATTTTATTTTCCCATAATTAGTGCGCAAAACATGTATTGCAAAATTACATAACGTTTTGGTAATAATAAACTTCCATTGTATTTAAATAAACTTCCATTTTATTTATTATGAAGTGCCAAAATAAATTTGTAATGAATCCTTTACTGCATATGTATAAGAAAAGGATGCTACATCTATAAAACCAAAATGCTCATAATGAATTAAATCTCCCTCCGTTGATTGTTGTAAAAAGATCGATAGTAAATTCCGATTAGTTGATAGTGCAAAAGTGTAACTCAGGGGTGCAAAAGATATATAGAAAGCAGCACGAACCATCCTTGGAGGCAGAGTATATAACAGATGCACGTGTCCCAGCGGCTTGCTTTGCGACACGTGATTCATGGAGGTCTGGTAGCGTTTTTTTACACCTGCGACGGCTTTATTAGAAATTCTGATGGAGCGGCTGCAAAGAGTGACACTCGAACCAAGCCAACGACCGCATTGGATGAAATCGTCTAATCATTCGACTTCTTGCGTGATCCTGTCTAAGAAGTCGAAGAACTTAATTGCGTGTCATGATGTAGCGACGTGATGACTTCGTTGACGTTGTGTATATTCCGTATACCACATACGACATACTATATTCGGTATACTATATACTATATAGTATATACCATATACTTAATACTATATACCATATATACTATGTATTGTATCCCATATACTATATACCATATAATCATATAGCCTATAGGCCTATATCACAATCCACATTGCGAAAGACATAAAAACCGACTGACTTAAAGCGAACATTGGTTGACCATAAAAGGATCTATTGCATTAGATCCAGTGAAATGTTCTTATCCTGCTTTGCTATTTATGTTGCTGCTACTGATCGAGTTCGCATCGATGGTTTCGTCACCTTCCTGCAAAGTTCTCATCGAGTTTCAACTGCTGCAGAAGAAATTTGTTCCATGAGGAAATAAACGATCTGATGATTATATAGTTTATCATTTTTTTTATATAAATCTAGATAAAAACGGTATAGGGGTTCATATAGATATTTCCCACACTGAATTAAATTTTGTGAACTTTCAATGATGAAAATCCACTGTCATTTTATATAACATGCATTTTATTTTCAGTAATAATGCCTTGATAGCAACTTCAGATTATATTTTGCATTGTAAATTAATGTAAAATCACATACATTTTTAACAGTATTTACACACCTTTAATTCATTTTTTAAAATTATTTTATAAATAAATCATAAGGGAATAATTTTACATAAAAGATTGTTACATTATTATTAAAAAACATAACATCTAGGCGTTTCTTTTAATGGCATTTGAAAGGTACTCCAGAAGATTTTTTACCAATCTATAAAAATAACAAAACAAAGAACAACTGATTTCGCAAAAAATAATTAAAATTGCAATGGCTCAACCGTACACTCAACACAGATGCGAGGGATCGACCGATTTTTGACTGGCGATCACTCGTCAACACGAGGACCAGAGTTGCTTTGCTATAAGCATATGGGAAATCGTGTGGAAGGCCGATAGGTAGGTGTGTGTCATCCCCGAACTTGGAAGTAGCCACTTAATGGAAGGGGAAAATCCAGCCACACCAATACACCAACACCATCACTGCTTGTGGAAGAGATAGCCGTTTGACTAGGTGGTGGGGTTGTCTTTTCACTGGTGGGGTGCCAAAGAAAAGGGAAGGGGGCGGCCGGAGGCGGGCGCGCGCTTCAATTCAACAGGAACGGCCACTCTCGCTACATCTGGTGAGCAACTGCTACACTAGCTTGACGCTTCAAAGTCGTAGGCCAGAAAAATATAGCTGTGTCAAAACATTTCCGCGCGCGCGGATTTCCCTTCAGGGGCAACGGACCGATTTCGCGTTATTGCAGGTTTGCTCTGAAGAGCGCCGCACGCTCTATGATTTATCGCTGAAGAAGGGTCAACAGGTAGTCGGTCTTCTCCTGGATTAACTACAGGAAATGAAAGGCTTGGAATAAAGGTTCCCTCTTTGAAGGCAATAAACTCAGATTGATCTTAAATCTTGAGGACATTTAAATACTGAAAGGTACTAAGGGCTGAAAAGTGGAGGATACTTGAGATTTGAGATCTTGGAGATTTTGGAGAGAAAAATCTTAGAAATATACTAAGACCCGCCTCCACACCTCCTTCCCTTCAACACCCCCCGCCTTGCCCTCTTGACCAACTGGCTACTACGTCACACATGCTTCTGGCGCGAGCCGCCAACTCGAAGGCTCTCTCCGAGTGTTCGGTCGTTCAGTGAGTTACGAGTTGTGTCCGGGTTCGCCGTGGAGCGATAACTGGGCGTCAATCGAATTGCCATTGGAAAGGACTCTACCTTGCACATTTTCTCTTTCTCCCTTAGCCCGGGGCAACAGGTTTGAATTTATGGGACAATAAAGAGTGCGGTGCGTAGTGCGCGTTTCTCTCTCATGTCCCCTTTGCGCTGAATCACTTCATCTCTATCGCACTGTGTCCTCTCGCCCTGTGAGAGAAGAGAGCGACTATCAAACTCTCATAAAACTGTCAGCCGCGGCCGCCGGGCTTGACTTATGCGCGCCCCTTCTTTGCCGCGGCAAGCCACTGCTTTCAGGTCCCGCGAGAAGATCCAGAAGGTGCACGGCATTGAGGAGGAATATTGAGGAGCAAAAATTAGGATGAGTACTCGATGAATTTTTGTATTCTGGAGAACAGCCCCCAGTTCAGGGGAGGGGGCGCGTGCGCGAGGGTACAGGAGCAGAAATAGCGGAATACTACTTCTTGGTGACGTTTGGAAGGCTAGAGAAGAAAGACCCCTCCCCACTTTTGTTGAAACTCCGAATATCTCTCCATTAGCCATCCCCTCTCCTTAGTTCGTACACCCCTCTCATCCCTTGTGACGGCAGCACCAGCCGACGGAAGAACGGGGTTGAAGAATCCACCGCGGCGGCAAGAGAGACCAATCAAGGTTTGACGAACGGCGGGGATTGGTCGGAGCTCCTGACACGCAGCGCGGCACGTGACAGCTACCGCACCGGTTCCGAGGATCGCGAGGTTCAGTACGATACCACCTCCCTCCGTGCACGCACCGCGAAGATAGTCTTCAAGAGGGACCAGTGTAGTGAAGACCCTTCGGTCCCAACTTTTTTTCGATCCGCCCCCGTGCCATTTTGGTCCCTTTCGGCTAATCATCATCTGTGGTAGCGGACTCAATGGAGCCAGCCAATAGGCCCGCTGCTCCCTGGGTCCCGTAATTGTGCCTCCTCAGGTCGTAAAGAACCAGAAGACAGTTTTATAGCCCTGACCCACGTGGCGCTCACCACTGGCGCAAACCCAGACAAGTTCTCCAGTCTACCATTTTCGATTTTGTTAGTCAACACATCTTCTATTAGATGATATCGCATGATAAACCTAAACCCAGTGACAGTGACAACCTATTGTGATGCATTCCCGGTAGGGAACATTCGTCCCCCGACATGAGTACTTAGATTTGTGATTCGATTTGTGTTCGAATTTGTGATCTTTCGAGTGTCCGTCTAGTGAACGTGGAAGAACCAAGATGAGTTCCTATCAGTTCGTCAATTCCCTTGCATCCTGTTATGCGAACCAACAGCCCCAACAGCAACAGCCCCGGCCAACACCAAACTCACCTGGAGAACCTCTGCAGGCCGCCTCGCCTGCGGGGACCGATTACTACAACCCAAATGCAGCAACTACCAGTTACCCAACACCATGTTACTCGCCCCAACAACATTATCCTCAACATCCTTATGCAACCCCAGCAGGCGGAATGCAACATCCGGCACCTGCCGGGATGATTGACTATACCCAACTTCAGCCGCAACCAAGGTTGAACCCTTCAACGACCTCGCAATCACATGGATTACATCCTCAGCAGTCCCATCATCCTCAGACTCATCATCCCCAACAACTTCACCCGGACCCAACCACCCCTTTGCTGCAAACTGCGAGTTCCGCTTCTGCACCCTCGACGTCGAGTTGCAAATATGCGGATTCGACTTCTTCGACTAGTGTTGCTTCTCCCCAGGACCTGACGACTTCTACTTCTAGAAACAGTCCGACACCTTTGGTGGCTCCGGGGACGAGTAAGGCAGCTTCGGGACTAACTTCGCCTCCGGGAAGTTCCTCGAGGTCTTCGGCAGCGGCCTCGGCCTCTTCGCCACCAAGTGGTAGTTCAAGAGGACTAGGTGAGGGTAGTTCGACGTTAACAACTGCTTCTTCTGCATCATCGCCTGCTAGTTCTACTTCCAGTACCTCCAGCACTGGAAACAACTCGTCGAATAAAGGAAACGCGAGTGGAGGAAACCCTCCTCAAATTTATCCTTGGATGAAGAGGGTTCACATTGGTCAGAGTAAGTAGATTTATTCTGTCAGTAGTATCGTTAAGTGGGGCAATTTGAACATTCCCGGGGTATTCCAACAACCTTTGATGGTTCTAATTAATAGAAACGGTTTCAAGTGGAATGTAGAATTAGCTGCAGGTTCTATTCGGTCCAGATTTAAATTATGAGGATTTAAAGTAATTTATAGTATTAGTTTTGAATTTACCTCACATATACGAAGTTATCCCGATTCACTTTTATGGACTTGACTGACTTTTTACATTTTTGAGAAGTTGTCATTGCTCAGAAAAAATTGAAATTTTGAAATTGAAGTGAAGTTATTCTAATCGGAAGGTTCTTGGCTGGAAAAATTAAATGCGGATCTTGTCAGAAAGGCGATTTAATTTCCCATAAATTAAATCGTCATTGATTCCTTCTCTGCCGAAATTGTGGTTTTTAACTTGATTTTTGGGATGTTTTGTTTATGTGAAGTTTGGAAGAGGAAAATTATTGGTGTCTAATACAGAATTTTTTTAAAAGAAAAATTCTTTATGTTTTACATAGATTTCTATGAAAAATGCAAGAACAATTTTATGAGAAGACTGGAAATAAATTGTTTTTTCCGTTACATTATTCTTCTGGATGTTTTTGCTTGTAAGTTATTTGATTATACCGATTTTTAAAAAGGGGGAAATTCTATAGTTATCTTGCGTCAGAAGAAGGAAAAAGACTTTAAAAAATATGAGGATAAAATTTTATTCTACTATTGAACAAAAATTCCCGCTTTATTTCTTGAATTGGATTTTTCCTTATAAACGCAGTAGAAGTCATTTTTTAAAGATCAGGTATGATTTATCTTCGGTTGTTTTGTACGTTTTGAACATATTTCTTATAAATATCAACAACCGTTTTTTTAAACGCGTAGACATCTTTTATTTTATCTTCTTTCATTTCATTTAGTTCCAATAAATTCCTGAGAATTTAAAAATTTTACTCAATCTTCTCTAAAAATTCAGTTTTATTCTATTAATGAAAATTTTTGCATTTAACCAATTCAGAAAGTATTATTTCGTTGAAAAATTGTCGCGTGATTCTGTATAATGAAAAAAAAAAGGCTAAATCGCATTTTATTAAGAGTTTCCGTCAGTTATTTTGACATGTACCATTCGAGAATGTCGCTTATGATTTTTTTTGCTTTCTATGAGTTGCAGATAATTTTTAGAGAATTATTTTTAAAGTTGCTATTCTATTTCTATAATTGGGACAAATTTTCAACTGGAACACAAATCTGGATCAAAAATCTGAAAGTTGCGAATATTTAAAATCTGTTTCGCAAGAGATAATTGTGTCAAAAGCAGGAAAAGGTCCCCGAGGATTTGGGCCTGGAATTTCGGTCACTTCCTCAAAACTCGGGCACATCCTCGCATTTCTATGGGTCTGCATAATTCAGCTCTACAGTTTCTCCGAGAAAAAACCTTGTCTCTATCCATGTGTGGTCGACAAAGAAAAGGAAGTCACAAAGCGCACATGTTCAGTGTAAGAGCATCCCGCGGTACTTTTTTCCGTGCAGATAAATTCGTTTCATGTTCCCGCCATTAAAGAAAAACGAATGCAGACCTTTACACGCTTTAATTTTTTTCTCGTTGCGCAGCTTTTCTCAAAAAACAAATTAACATTTCTATGCGTTAATCGATTCCACTCGAACCGCTAAGTCCGTCGCAAAAGATCCTAAACAGATTTATGCGTTTGTATCTATCGGGATGATGCTTAAAAATTAAATGTCACGAGATTCATCAGCATTTCAGAAATATCATGTGTGATACAGGCATCAGATTTGGATAATTTGCATAATGAGTTATTAATAAGATTCAGTGTCACAGTCTTTAGCTTTTTACAAGTTTATGTTTTTTTTTCTTCTTTTTTTATAAGGCTCACAGTTTTGACGTTTTGACTAATGTTGGATAAAATTGGGGAATTTGAAAGTCTAATATTTCCTGGTAGATTTTAGTCTTTTGGATCTGTCTAATGTACAATAATAATAATAATAGTAAAAATAATAATTTTTGGTGAATATTTCGATTAAAATACATTAACAAATAATATACAAGTATAGATGTTGGGAAAACTGATGCGCAAGTTAGCCGCATTAAATCAACAGTGTCGTGATTTTCGCAACTGAATGTATAAGTGAATTGCCGCTTGCGATGAAGAGACGATACAGAAATGAAAATTAAATACGGAAATATACGAATAGGCAGTTAGTGTAGAGATGAGTCCAAATCCACCTGCCTCCGCGGTTCAAAAGGAGATAAGACAGCGCTGGTCGCGTCCACATTAGTCGCCGCGTGATTTACTGTGCGGCGAGTATGATTCAGTCAGCGGGGAATTTGACGAAGAATTAATGGTATTATGATATCGTGTGTAACTCTATGTATGTGCGCCAGGCTATAAATCAGGCTGCATTGTAAGGCGGGGGGCCCTTCCTCGCTCTCTCTCTTCAGCCAGCTCTGAACTCAGCTCAACTCAAGTCAACTCAGCCAGTTCGGTTCTGGCCCCACGAAAAGGCAAAGAAAGGTCTTTCTTGTGCCTTTGGCCTCCTCGTTTCGTTTCATCCTGCAAGGTTAATGTAGCATCCTTTCCACCCTGCTTTATATTCCGAAGCTGAGAAACCGCCTCAATTCTAGCCGATCGCGTTACCGCACGATGTGATGACCATATAGCGCTAAAAGCGAGGCTAAAAGTCACTCTTTTCTTGTGAAGCAGAGTGAATCCATGCAAGGCTTAAAATCTTGTGTAATTGATGAGAATATAGACAAGTGGTGATAAAAACTGATGAAAGTTAGTAAAATTCGGTCCAAGTTCTTTTCCTAGAAATCACTTCATTGAAAAATGCAGAAACGACGGAGAATGTTTTCTTCCTCGCACTGCCGAATGTTCTCACCAGAGGAAAGTAAATAATCAGGAATTTAGGATAATTAAACCCCCTACATGGAAAAATAAACACATCCGGTTTTTGCCTCCGGGCAATTGATTTATTAATGCTTGTCGGAGAAGTTTTCACGCCAGTCGACATTACGTTTACGAACTCTTCCAGCCGTAAAGTCTCTCGTAAAATTCGAGGATGATGTGTATGTAAACTTTTAGGGAGGGTCGAAGTGCCGAGAAAACAAACTTAATTCGCGTGCCACGGGCAAGCGGATTGGAAATACTATCTGGATGAATAGTTTCCATGTTTTCAAGACGTGCGTGCATGATTACACGGCGAAAACGATCTATTTAGAGATTTCTAGAGATCGGCAACGCTGAATGGCGTACTCATCTACTCTTGAATGGCTCGAATACTAATCAGCGTAAAATAGCGTCGAATCGTGCCATAAATTATTACTTGGTGCTTAACTGCTTAACGATAGTCAATTTTGAATGAAGACTTTAAAAGAGGACCTTTTCGCAACTTTGATCACTTGACGACTTGATTGATGACTTGATGATTTAATAATTTGATGATTTCTGGTGTAATTAGGTGGTGTTGGTTATTTGTGGCATAATTACTTAATCTTGAAATATTTTTTTGATATTGCGAAATATTTTCAGGTGATACTTTTTTTTGAATGAATTTGAATTTGAATGAATTTGAATTTGAGTCTGAATTAGTGAATACATTAATCATGGGAGTAACGGGAGAAGAACAAAATTGATGAAAAATGTAGACGAAGATTGCAGGAAAAATTTGCGTATGAGGAGAAAATCTCGTTTTGCAACGAAACCAGTTTCCAGCACATTGACCTTGTAACCCTCGGAAAGGGTAACAAACGGATTTATATCTTGGGAATTAGGCTGGCGAGCTACCCTTGCGTCATCTCGATTCTCGGCCTTTATTTATGGCGGAACGATCAGGCTGTAATTATGCCTCCTCGGCGAAAGCTATCTCCCTCTCCCCCCTCTATCCGCGAAATCGAGCACCCTATTTATTAGTGTATTAACTGTCGATTCACCGACAAATAATTGCGCAATTATTTCATTCACGTGCAAAATGAGCCGAGGAACGATTTTCATTATCATTATTTTTCAATGTACATTGTACAGACATTTTTGCCTTGATTCAAGTCGCTGCTGGTATTCGAATCAATGTTCGTTCCCGGATCAATTTTAATGTACTTCCTGATTTGGAGAAAATTGGAAAGTGGAGGAAGATTGAGTAATTTTATTGAGAATTTAATCTGAAAAAGAGAAGTAAAATATATTCTCTAAGGAAAATTTAGTCATCTCTGGATTAATTGAGAAACATGGTAGTATTAGAAAAATATCATTTTCTGGACTACGAAATTTATACGTAGCAGGTTCGCATTTCTCACATTTAAAAATTTTCAAATCAGAAATACTTTTTCCGAATTTGAAATTTCAATGCTTGCAACATTGAATACTAAAGTATATCGCTTTTAAATTTAAACGATATTTTTACATACGATATTTTGCAAGATTCTTGACTTGTTGACTTGACATTTCGCATATATTTGAATCAAAATATTTTGAAAAGGAAAAAACTCGAATTTTTTTGAAGAAAATGTTGAAAACACCTTAGATATTTCAAAACACAGCAAAAGCTTATCAAAAAATTTAGAAACAACGTTACTTTCATTCACAATTGAAGAATATTCTTCAATATGTCACCAACTAGTTTTATTTAAAGGCACATTGCGCATGCACGACTGCTAGAATGTGTAACTTGATTTTAGATTTAATAATTATTATTTTAGAAAAGAGCAGAGATTTGATTTTATTTTAATATTATTAATTAGGCAGGTTTGGTTGGCAATATAAACAAACGATATGTCAACAGTATCTTTTCTAAAATAATAATTATTAAATCTAAAATCAAGTTACACATTCTAGCAGTCGTGCATACGCAATGTGCCTTTAAATAAAACTAGTTGGTCACAAATATAATATTATTACGTTGAATGCAAAGCAATTTACTGTTTTCTACAATCGCGAAGCAGCGAATGTGGAATTTTGTTTTGCGGAACTGAATTCATAATGATACGTTTCATTAATTAATTACTTGACAATTATGAGACATGGAATGACAATAACGGCCGCTAAACGGTGACGCATTGAATAAAACTGCCTATATACTTGAAGAAAAAAAAATTCTCTCTCCCCTTCATTCTCAGACGATGCTTGATGAATCTCACACTCTGCTTGACGTGTATTTATTATCGCATCTATGTATGCTTAGAGATTATTTGTTTGAGCTAATGGATACAGGTGGCATGGCATTTCAGAAGCATTATTTAATATTCCTTTATTACGTACTCTCGAGCGAAATAAGTACGGGGTCGTAGTGTGAGAACTTGTTTTTATCGGACGTGATGCACGACGCTTTCAGAAAGTGATAACCACTCACTTTATTTCTTAACTGATTTTTAATTTCAACCATTAAAAGTTTTTTATGCCATTTTTAATGTGAAAGGAAGCCGGACGTTCTATAATTCCATATCGAGGGCATTTATTAACAACTTACATTCTCAGAATGGTCATCATTAATACTTTATCGTTTTGCTTTTATTTTTATCGTTCCAGCATTTATCGTTCCAACATTTATCGTTCAAACATTTATCGTTTGAGCTTTTTATCGCTTGAACCTTCGACTTGTGAAATTATTTAGCTTCTTGATAGAAAAAGTTCGGAGAAAAAAAGACGTGTTTCAATGAAAATGGAGATTAGTTTATCAGTGAGGATTCGATAAAGGTTGGAATGGGCCGCGAGAGCATAAATTTTGATAACAACCACCCACCGTAAATGGGATGAGCCAATGACTATAAAGTCAGCCATATGCAGGAGGGAAACGGGCCGCCTGTTGCTGCACTAGGACTCAACGGGGATTCTTGATCCTTTTGCTTTAGACTGCAGCCCCTTTTGGCCAACAACCCCCCAAGGAGGACTGTTCGGGACAAAATTTACGAGCTCGATCTGAATGGCCAGACACTCCGCGGTTTTGACTCGCAACGAGTACCGAAAAACCACCGAACAATTATTATTATGGATGTTTTCTTATTGTCCCATTTCTCGTGCCTTCAATCCGTGACATTGAACTTGATTCGAAAAAAAAGACGCTTTGTTTGGCCCACCGTCTTCATTGTCGCTCCGTTTTCGGTCGATTCATAAAATGTGTGTTAGATCCGAAACTGAATGTTGAATTGCTATTCAAGTGGTCCATAGAGAAATTCATCATTGAGACGATAAAGCCGAGGATGAAAAGATCATGCTTTGAAATCGAATTTTGATTCATAATCCGATTTTAACCACAGTTGTGTTTTAAATTAAGTTACACAGTTTGTCCTTTCATTTATAGAAAACCAGTTTTTATGACTGAATTGCTTTTCTAAAATCAAATTATTGGAGATTAAGATATTTTAACATAATATTTTTAAAAATTATTACATAATTATGTACATACATAAATTATTGCCAAAGGCCAGATTCTTTGACAAAATTTTTTTAGTTGACATTTTAATGTGAAGCAATTAATGTTAATATACGTAGTGATATAGACAAGATAGAGAAATCTGCAGGTGGCTTTTTTAAATGAGAAAGTGAAGTTAATTACTTTGAAAGACCGGTAGCTGGGGTAATCAACGTAATTCTAGGATCGGGCAAACATCAAGATCTCGGAGAGAATATAAGCGAGTCGCGTGCATCTGCGGGGGCACTTTTACGTGATATAATAGCTGCATTCTCGTCTACATATGCCGTGAATAAATCACGTAGGATCAACGATTCGCTGCACTTACGTCACGCTTTTAAAATGTACAACGACGCGGACCGATTTAATCGCCTTCTTATGCACAATAGTTTCGCGGAAAAACATACATATGTTGATCTTGAGATGAAAACATTTTTAATAACGTCAGACCACAACCGAGATGAAGGAAAATATCTAAATATCTTTACCTATAACTTTTTTCGAAACAATTTTCTATCCCCCCTTTTCAATCCCTTTTTTTAAAAACCTCTTCGAAATTCTTATTTCTTTTTAATTATTTTTCTCTGACATTTCTTCTTCAACCTTTAAAATTTCACGAAATATCCTTAAATCCCTTAAAATTCTACGAAATCTTTTTACAATCCTAAAAATTTTTAATTTCGTAAGAATCACTTAAAAATCGTCAAATTCCCTTAAGATTTCTAGGAACCTTTTGCAATTTCTTTTAAAAAAAATGGATTCTCTATTGGGTTAAAGTTTCAGACGTTTAGTCTGACGAAAATTTATTTTTATTTAATTACTAGTAGAAATTTACTCGGCGTTGCCCGGGTTTTTATTATAATAAGTTTCAAGGGATTTTATAGAGATTTTAAGTGATTTCAGGGAATTTCAAGATATATTAGTGAACTTCAAAGGATTTTTAAAAGAATTCAAAAGTTTAAGTATTTTCAAGAATTTCCACAAGATTTCAAGGGTTTTTTTTATTTCACATGATTTTTTTCGAACCAATTTTCTATCCCCCCTTTTCAATCCTTTTTTTTCACAAACCCCTTCGAAATTCTTATTTCTTTTTAATTATTTTTCTCCAACATTTCTTCTTCAACCCAAAATTCCCAAAATAATCATCTGTGCAAAATACATAATCTAAGAATATAAAAATTTTGCAATAAATCACCAAATCCTAAAAATTTTCCACGCCAACGTATTTTTTAACTGACAAGGTTTAAGGTTCGCTTTAAGGTGTGCAATGTTTACGTGTTGACCTATTCCTATCGAGCCGGAAGTGTGTTTTATCCAGGTTAAAAATAAAGGAGGCTAGTGATCATTAAACATATTCAGAGTTCATAAAAGTACACATAAGATAGGAATGGTAAATGATTGGATATGAGATAAGACTTAACTGTCAATTGACAGTGGTTACCAGCTGACCGAGTATGAACCGAGATGTGATGTAGGGATGTTATCCACGTATATGGATAGGAGTACACAGTTACACACATGAAGGTCGTTCGTGGTGCAGGAAAATTAATGACTTACCTTCAACGGAACAATAAAGTCAGCTGCGACTCTATATGCCTAAGTTAGGTACCTACACAGAAACGGCATGGCAATGTCGATCTCACTGTAAGGTCCAACAAAAACACAAACGGACGTAAATGTACACGCTACACGCACACGTGCGTGTGGATCGATTCATTCGTATTGAGGCCACCTAGAATGCGCGAACACATAATATCATTCTATTACACAAAGAGATTTCAAAAGCAAAGAGAGTTCTGTAAATAGGACTATATTCTCTGGAGAAATCAAGGAAATAATCAAATTCCGAGATGTTGGAGATTAATTAAGAGCGTTTTGAAGTTCAATCCGAACGAATCGGTTCTGACTAGGTTGACTGGCAAGGCCCCCATAAGGTTTGTTAGGATTGGGTAGAATATTGTCCTATTTAAGGAAAACTGGTCAGGGCCTTGTCAATTTATGCGAAAATTTTTGCGGTATATTTGATTATTAATGTATAATATTTAATTTTCTGAAAAAAGACCTATTATAAAAAAAGGTTTTTATTCGGATTCATAACTAACTTTAAATTGATTTGAATTGAATTGAAAGTCATTCGCTAGAAAACTCAGACGGGAGCTCGTCTAAATAAAATTGTATTTACAGTTATTGAGAATAAAATCGCGGATTGATGCAGATTGAATTCGGATTTATTCAAATTGAAATGTCAAACTGACTTAAAATAATCCGTAATTTAAGCATCCTTCGGATTAATTCTGATTTATGTAAATTGATTATAAGTGTTCCCCAATTGATTTGAAATTGTACCCCAAGAGCGACTTTGAATTGATTCGGAATGGCTCGGATTTGACCAGCAAGGTAATGAAATATTTCCTAGGAGTCTTTTCTAATACAGTCCAGCCAATCATGATAATTATTAATTAGAAATGAATTTTTAAGTTGAGAAGGGATGAAGTAGATTCCGGTAATAGTGTGGCGCCAGGTCTCGTTTCCTATGAATCATGCAGTACCTATGTTTAAGGATAGGTCGTTCCTCTCAGAAAGCTGTCCGTTTTGATCGTCCACGGCGTTCCTCCTGGTTACCACACTCGAGGAACCTCTGAGAAGAGCCATAGGTTGTATGTACGTACATAAGCCTCGCGCGAGCATTTATTTATGGCCCGAGGTCGCCGGGGTACGTTTGGATCCGCCCCTACATACAACACTTTACACTGTGCACCACCTACGGAATGAAGTTGTTCCCGCTCCGTCCTGCCACAATGTCCTTGATTTCCTACGGTCTCTTGGATTTAGACGTCGTGCGTAACCAGAATTTACTATTTTTACCAGGAAGTGGAAAATTATTTCTTATAGTATCTCCAGTGATGCATTGATTGCAGACCATTCGAGATAAATCTCGAATTAGTCTGGAATCGTCTCAAATTATGGTCAATAGTGTAATTATTGGGACATAACTCGTATACTTCGAGAACTATAGTGGGAGTATTTAAATTTTTATGAATTGGACAATGGACATATTTCCTAGGAATGATTATTGCTTAGATGAAGGTAATAACAGAAAGTGAATCAATTTCTAGAAGTGGTAACGAGCAGAGATATGAAGAATTGTTCTAGTTGCGAGAAGAATTAAGAGGAATCGTTGAACCTTTAATTCGAGAAACAAAGTGAAAATTAAATGCGATCTTGTGGATGTTAGATGAAGTCGATGTCCGGCAATAGGAGAAACGTGTGCATCTTCGACATGGTAATGCATTCTGAGATTGTTGGTAGGCTTGAGTCACGTGTGTCGTCGATCGGACCATCATGTGATTGATGGAGACACGCGGCCTCTATCTCCATTCCTCTTCAATCCGAAGAGAACCATTCCATCGTCTCCCCCCGCACATATAACCTTCTTCTACCCATCCTAACATCTCTCTGGTTCACTTGTGTATAAAGTAACCACTCTTCTCTTGACAGTTCTTTACCTACAGAAACCATACGACAAACCCCATTCGTAAACAACATAAGATGCTTCACTAAACTTACAAGACAATGAGAAAGTCCAGGATTCTAGAAAAAACAGGAATCTTGGAATATTCAATTTCAGCTTTTAAAATAGAAGAAAACTTTCACAACGTGAAGTTATTCCAAAGCCAATCAGATTTCAAAACCATGGTGTATGCGAGATTTTTGAGACATTTTTAGAGAAAGCATTTTTGTAGAAAGGAATTTTAAGAGGTTTCTAGAAATTTTAAGGGGATTTCACGATTTTTAAGTAAGTCTTACGAAATTTAAAAGAGTTTTAGGATTTTAAAAAGATTTCGTAGAATTTTAAGGGATTTTAGGATATTTCGTGAAATTTTAAAGGAATTTATATGCAATTTTAAGAGACTTTTAAGAATTTTTAGCGATTTTCAAAGGGATTATAAATGTTTTTAAATTTAGAGAAATTTTAAGAGGTTTCTAAGAATTTAAAACAATTTTAAAGAATTTCAGCAATTTCTAAGATTTTCATGTAATTGTAAAGAATTTCGAGAGATTTGTTAGAGTTTTATGGGGTTTTAAGGAATTTTAAATTTTAAATTTAAAAATTTTAAATTTTTTAAGGAATTTTAATGTTATTTTAGAATTCCAAGGAATTTTATGAGATTTCTGATAATTTTAAGTGATTTCAAGGGAATTTTTTGAACTTGAAATTTTTTAAAAAGATAATATACTTGTAAGGAATTTTAAAGTTATAAAAGAATTTTAAGTGTTACCGTTAAATTTCAAGAATTTTTTAGAGTATGTCAGGGAATTTTATGGAGAGATTTCTAAACATTTTTACGATTTTTAAAAGATTTATTAGAATTTAGAAGGAGTTACCAATAACATTTTGAAGAAATTAGTTCTAGAAATTAGTCACTTTCAAGAAATTAGTCGATTTTTAAAAGATATTGTGGAATTCTTATGGATTTGATGGATTTTGATGAGATTTCTAATAATTTTCAAAGATTTCAAGAAAGTTTTCAAATTTTTAAATAATTTTGTCTTATTGTTAAGGATTTCATGAAATTTGGCGAGATTTCTAATGATTTACAGGGATTTTAAATGTTAAGGAATTTCAAGACGTTTTTAGAAATTTTTAGTGATTTTCATTAATTTTAACGAGGATTTCAAATGATTTATGATTTTGTAATTTTTTGTGGAATTTTTGGAGGATTTAAAAAGGTTTCCGAGATTTTTAATCTTATGTAGAATTTCGAACTTTCGAAAATTTTTTTTTTTAATCTTAGATGACTTTAAGGAATTAAAAATTTGATCTTGTAATTTCCAGAAATGTTGAGAGAATTCAAGAGATTTTAATGATTTTTAAAAGACATCGCATCATTAATTAAATTTCATAAGATTTCTAATAATTCAAAGGAATTTAAAATTTGTCAGCGAATTTTATTAAGGGATTTCAGAGGATTTTTATGATTTTCGAAAAAGATTTTGTAGAATTTACAAGGATTTCGAATTTTAAGTTTTCCAGAGATTTTTATAGTTTTTAAAATATTATAAAATTTCTGAGGATTTCATGGAGTTTGATGAAATTTCTAATTACTTTAAAAGATTCTAAATTTTAAGAAATTTCAAAAGGTTTCTAGTAATTTCGAGAGATTTCCAGGAATTTTAACGTATATTTCAAGAGATTAATGATTTTGAAGGTTTTTGTGAATTTATAAGGATTATCAAGGGATTTCTAGGAATTTGAAGATTTTTAAAAGAATTTTAAGGAATTAATTTTTAAATTAGTTTTTTAATTTAGTTTTTCGTGAAATTTTATGGGACATCACTTTTTTAAGATAAGATTTTCGAGATCCTCGATTTGAGACTTCTAATTTCTCATTAAAACTCTCTTAAACATAATTCAAAGCCTCAAAAGCATGAAAATACAAAATGAGGAATTACTTGAACTACTCATAGTTTGAATTTCGTTGAATGAATGACAGGGACACCCTGTGATGGAACAAAACATAAAATGTAAGGAAGCTTGAGGGAGGGAGGCGTTAATTGAATTTAGGTTCGCAGGATTATTGTGAAGCGTTTAAAGCGGCCAGAAACAAACCTATTTGCGTCAGAGAGCTTTCTACGGAGATAACAAATGATCCCAGAGCACACCGCACAAACTTCGGCATAAAAGCTTCGGTGAGAGCTGAGGCACCCTTCTCCTTCCAACCTTCACTCTCTCTTTTCGCTACTTCACACCCCGTCCGCTTCCATCACCATTCGGATAGAAAAGCTATAATTTTTGAATCTATTTATAACTGTCCGACCCACAGAATAGCGATTCTGATGCCACTGCTCCGGGGTATTGACCTCATTTTAAATTTATCGATTTTTATCTCATTCAAGTGATAAATAGTACAAGTTTAAAGATTCTTGAATACGAAATGAATGTAGTAATCATTAATACACGTATATAGTCCATTTTTCGACAAGTGTTCTAAATATCGTTCTTAAAGTCAAATTTTTGCATTTATTATCTTTCTAAATACATTTTTGATGAAATTGATCAAACTGATGAAACTGGACTATCAATTTGAAGATATAAAATAGAAACCCAGCAGTTGGACGACTCGTAACAGGTGTAACTCGAAATCCAGCTGAGTCTCGAACAGTTTCTTGAGAATCTCTCTAGTCTCTCTAGAATCTAAAATCTAGAATGTCGATAGGTCTCTCGTCTGAAGAGTCCGCGAATTTTTGGCGTACATTGATAGCAGCTGCGAGAGAACGAAAAGGTCACAAATCAGGACGCGAATCTGAATGACGCAAAACACGCCTTGGTAAATTTAAATTGCGCATGGACTAGCACTAGCTGGACCGGAGGTTTTGGCGAAAGAGTAAATTGTACTCTCCTTGACTGGCTCCAAGCCAGAGGAGCAAGATGTTCGTGTCTTCTTCGAGCATTGTCGCTTTGTCGTTCGATTCGAGAACATGAGGATCTTCAAGTGCTGATTTCGAGCTTCCATTGTCGTGAGAATAAATTTCGACTTCAGACTTGACTTCCAGGATGTGAACTTTAACTTGGCTATAACTTGGCTATAACAAATGGCCGGCTGCCTTCATTGATGGCTTCTGCAACCTAGAATCTCGACAGGCTATTTGCGAATTCTAATTCTAATCTTTCTAATTCCAATCTTTCTAATTCTATCATTCGGAATTGTTCACATATAAAATCAAGATTCGAATGTACACCCGAAATTTATTTTGCACGAGCCTGAAGCAATTTTGTTAACTCATTAATTTTACGCCAACGAAAGTTCAACATCGAGTGCATTGCGAGGACGAGGTTGTCTCACGCTTGAAAACCACCAACACTACCTCTCGCATTCCAGGACTGTATTAATTTTCCATGTGTTTGTTTATGCTTATAAGTATACATAAATGTACGTATGTGTTTGTGTATGCAGACTGCATGTATGCAAATAACACATACAGATATTTGCACACAGGAACAAGGAGCATTCATGCTTCAGTATCAGAGTCCTCAGCAAGTTTTACAAAGGTATACATAGACTTATCTGACAACCCCAAACTCCTGGTACATATCTGAGTTGTTATCTGATATGAGCTCGACTGCGCTCTTATCGACTTTCTCCATCTTCTCGACCGATCGGGTCATAACGATACTGGAGACTGAATGCCGGATTTCAAATTTCGCGCCCTTCGATTGATTTATTCTTCTTGTTGTATAAAAACCTTAAGAGGTACTTGGATTATTTATAGATATTTTGATTACTATATAGGTTTACCTTGAAACATATTAAAGATATTATCTGGAATCTATTCAGTTTTCATGATACCTAATTTTTAAACTCAACAGCTAGATTTCAGATACAGAAACAGTTTAACGATGCTCGTGACAGGATGCACCGGTGTAAATTTGATATCGAAGGTGGTATCAGAACAAGTCAAGTTATATATACATAGAACTTCCGAGTCGACTTGAATCCGCAGCATTGACATCACCGCCAAAGCCCTGGATCATAAATAACCGAACCAGTTCACCAAAGCTTATTATACAATTATGATTACATCTTGTGACCTAGGTGGTCCCGGGCATCAAGAGTCCACCTTCACCACGAGATATCTGCTCTTAGGAGTTTAACACGATTCGAGGATCATCTTTTCTTGGTTTTAAAGATCATCAGATTTGCTCGATGTTCGTTTCCTTCCCCTTTGTTCGAGGCAGTCGTTTCCTCCCCAAACCACAACCTGATTACTTCGAGTGGGTCGGAGCATCATTCGTGCCATTTATGTTCGTGCTCCAAGTTCCTATACCTTTTATTCACGCGATCCCCCTCGAGTATCTCCCAAGTAATAGTCAGTTAACACAATCCGGGTCACGTGACAAGTATTTCGGATTTGTCAATCAATCTTCGAAAGTAGGAGTCTCGGTTATCTCTATTCAAGCTGGATTTATTTAGAATCATTTGATAATTGATTATAATTTGGTTATTGATAATCATAACTGAAGCTCCTTGAAATCTTTTTGTCTGATATTTTTGGATTTTCTTTAAAACTGACTCATACAATGAAAGGCGACTCAAAAAATATTAGTCTAAAAAAATGAACGGATGCAAGGAATGGATAAAAATGCTTGAGCTGAGAAATGCGCGGCATCTGTCGCAACGTGGGTCGTCCGAGAAGAAGACAGTGAGGGCAATCTCCTGGTTTTAAAGCGCGTGTAGGGCCATGTCTTGTCTGCCATCTCGATGTCACTTGACATCGTCTAGATTTTTCTTTGCTTTGCTCTTAATTCTCTTAATAGAACGCACAGTTCGTGTATTCGCATTGGGGTCCTCCACCAAACGAGTCACTGACGTTCGAATGTCTAAAAGACTTGACTTGAGTAGCAGTTGAGAGACTCAGAAAACTGACTGACACGTGACCAGGATAGCTTCAAATCTTAATGATCAATGTATAATACTTTCGATCTCGTAGTGAGTCTAGAAATGGAAGAGAGAATTATTCTTGGATCTCAAACTTTAAAAATAGAAGAAGCTTCATGTGATGCAACATTTTAATTCTAGTTTATCATGAATATCTAGGTTCGCTGATAATCGGGTCAGGTAATTTGATAAGTGGTGGAATAGAGTATATGTGGTAGTAATTTATAGTAGAATATATGGTGTAATATATATTCCTCCATATATTTTATGAGACTTTTATAGAAACCACCCAACACGATGAAGAATCGATACTACAGCTATCAGTTGTAAATGACCCGAATTTATTCAAAATGACATCAAGATATTATGGGAAATGTTATACCCTAATAGAAAATAATGTCCGAGCTGCGTAATGTCAAAGTTTCGTTATGGCAAACAAAATACTTTGATCGCAATCAAATTGATTTCCTTCCTCTCCCGAAGTTGGAATATAACGCACACCTATGTGACATTTTGATTTATTACCGACCACACATTGATTCTATCTTGATGTCTCTAATTTAATTGAGTTCACATTAATTGAAAGGAGTCATAAATTTAACTCTACGAATGGTAGTTTAACATAAAAAGTTCCGAAAACTTCCTGATGGATTTAGACGGTGAAATTGAATCTCTCTTCAATCTTAAATCAGAGCATTCCGGATTTTTTTTTATGAAAGCTTTGTTTTGTGAATCACTGACAAAATAATGAATTAATCACCGCTCTCGAAAAGATAATTTGTCTCACTCACGGCTTAAGTTCTCAATAAATTTCAATTTCCTCACGCACTTGACATCTCTTCACGTAGCCATTTTTTATGCAACTGCTTTTTTTACTCTTTATATTCACATTTTTTTGTTTGCTACTAGAATATTATGAAATTTTTGAATCTGTGAAAGTGCATTTACTATCAAAATTAATAATAATTACTATAATGTTTATTATTTTATTATTTGCATAGTTCTATTATAATTAATCAGGTGAATGAATTTAAAATTATTATTAAGACTTCGACATGTCACCAACTGTCACTTAGTGATATTGATCTCAAAAAACTATGCATCACTGCGAACCAACTTCTGAATCCGAATGAAAAAATTAAAGAAATTAGGAAAATTATTATACATATATATTACATATGTATATAGATATATAATAATTTGTTTTCTATTTATTTTCTTTTCTTTACTTGCGTGCGTCGGCACACATGGAGCGCACGAGATTTCGACTGTGGCTCCACACCACATCGGGCGATCCACGATCTCATCGTGATTAATTGCTCCCTGTGTTCCGCCGACATCGATACGCGAAGGATGTAATCGTATAACGGGTTCTACGAGGGATATAATTTTTTTCGCAATCAATTCCTTGTTCTTCACTTCAAGTCTTCAACTTCAAGGTGTCAAAAACACTTCTTGGACTTTCTGTTTCGCCCCTTCGTTTTGAATCGTTTTTTCGAGATGAATTTTTATTGTTGTTATTATTATTATTATTATTATTATTATTATTATTATTATTGTTGTTTCTTGAATCATCAGATGTCGTAGTTTGAGGAAATTGTGAAAATGTGAGGGAAGTCATGTTGAAGTTGTACAAGTAGATTTGGCATCGTGATTGAATTTCATGCGGATTATGCTATGCTGCAGATGATAAATGGATGCTACTGATGTGCGGTGTAACTCAACGCGCTCGTCCGGCACTTTATAGACCCACTTGGCTTGGACCACTTAAGTTTTTATCATTTAGAGCATGAGGGTAATTGCAATCGTACCGCTAACTGCGCATTTCAAATCTTTCGTCAATATCTTAATTCTGGATTGAAGTTCTGCAATTACTTTAGTCAGGTTTGTTAAAGAATCTGTGGAAAAAGTGGAAATCAGGTTTTTATCCAAAGGAGTTAATCATTTAATTCGATATCAAATTTCTCAATTTTTGAGAGTTTTTTTCTTTTTATTCTTGGGAATTCTTTTGAATTCATTCTATTGCTTTTTAATTTTTTTAGTTTTTTTTTTAAATTATTTAGAATTTCTGTAAATTCATGTGAATTATAAAAATGAATTATTATCTAATAATAAATTCTTTAAAATACTTTGAAATCCCAAAAAGAATTATTATCAACTCTTTTGAAATCTTGCACAGTATATAAATATTTAATATTTCAGCAAATTTAAGATTCGCGGATTTTATATTTTTTAATTTTCCGTTGGAATGGAAGTATTTCATATTTTTTTTTTTCGGTAAAATTAAAATTTAATGCTTATTTTAATTTAATTCTGAATTAAAGATAAATTCCTTTCAATAATAAAAATCTTATTTAATTTTTTGAAAAGCATTTGACTCACTCAGTAGTAGTTTCCGATAGTTATTATTATCAGTTTTATTGAGGATACTTTTGGCGTCTGTCATTAACATCGTGATTTTATTTACAATAATTATTTTCTTTCGCTTATCTAAAGTCTATAAATTTGAGTAATTCCCTAATAAAAAAGTGAAGACATACACTAGCATTTCACAAATTGTATATTTATATTTCCACGGTAAGATTTTGATTTAAATTTAAGCTTTTAGATAAGTATAAAATATAGATGACTTTTTTTATTAGTCATATTACGAAATTTAATGGAACTTAAAAGAAACTTTATAGCATTTTAAAGAAATTTAATACATTTTTACAAAACCTATTGAAATTTCAAAACACTTGTTAAGGGTTCTCATGGAATAATTAATAATTTTGAATAATTTTAGGGAATTTGTTGGAATATTATGGTTCTGTATGGAGTTTTAATGGCTATAAAAATATATAATGGTATTTTTTAGGAAATGCTTTCGACATAGACAATCAAATGCAAATAAAAATAATAAAAAGTAGCGCAATTTTTCTAAAGTAAAAATCTTTATTTAATTCAAAATATTTTACACAAGTTTACATTACATTACACTACTGATCAAAATCAGTAATTTCTTCAAACTAGAGATATTTATTTGATACAGATTGTTGTGTATTTCGTACACAATTTAAATTCAAAATAATTTTTATTAAACTTTGCATTCTTAAATGGTATTACAGAATATTATCATATAATGGTGGATCTGGAACAGTACTTCAATGTTTTAAATATTTGACAAGATCCATTGCTTATATACAGGATCTTGTACAAAAGCAAAAACATCAGGATATTCAGGATTATTCTGAGTTCTAGCTGGTCCAGTCCATAAGTGAACCCCAACCAAGTAACCATCAACAACTAAAGGAGCACCTCCATCAGTATGACCACAATGTTTTTGCTGATCATGAGTACAAATATCTTTATCAGAAAGTTGAAAATACGGTCGATATATATTTACACACTGCTGATGGGATAGTATAGGTACTTTGATTGCTCGTAGACCCCTAACATGATTGGTTCCATGACTGAAATCGAAAAAGATACAAATGTTTGGTTATAGTGATGCAAGACCTATTGACCTATAAACTATAGTTAACTTACCCATTAGCACCGTTTCTAAAGTTGTATCCCCAACCAATAATAACACCAATTGCACCTGGTAATAAAGGTGCAGAATGCAGTTGTATAGGCCTGGTGAATTGTGAAAAAACCACAGGTCGATCAATAATGAGCAAGGCGATGCCGTCTGTAGCTCTGTATGGATGACCACCATAGTGTCTTCGAATATCTATTACACTATAGTTGGTACCATGATCTATACGTGCTGAACCAATAACAACGCTATAACGCTCTATTTCCAACGCCGGAACACATAGAGTACTTGTGATTATTACGGTATGTGACAGAAGAGAACCTACGCATATAGTACGCGAATTCATTTTCACATTCACAATGTAAGGATAACTGTTAATGGACACTGTATGGTCTTCACCCGGTACGTAATTAAGTACTCGTTTCTGGCGAAATAGAATATTCGATGATTCCCCTGCAAGTAGATGACGAGTGATTCATTGTCAGTAGTAAACCTTATTTGTTGTATTCCAATACGTGGGATTTAATTTTACTTACTAATTTCTTCATCTCCGATGGACCCATTAATTCCTTGCGACCAGATTGCACAAATAATTAAAAGACACAAGTACATTTTATTTGTCATTTTGTTGATCAGACGATGATATTAGGCTTGTTCATTTACGAGACACAATAGTCAATAATTTTTGACGTTATACTTTTATACTAATCTTGGTTCGCAAGGTTTATTTTCGTTCGCTTATCAAAAGCAATTTTAGGCGTAGAGTTTAGCAACAATTCACAAGGTCATACACGTGGAGTAATGATATTTGCTTAATAGTTGTGATAAAAGACAGAGTACTTTCTTCATTGTAAAGATTTTTATTTGATAAAGATTTCAGTTTTTTTCGTATTTACTTAAACAAATTTAAATGCAAAGTCATACTCTATTAAAGTAGGTGAAATTGCTTCAATGATTAAATGTTTGATCTGATCCAATGATTTAATTCTGGATGTTGTAAAACCGCAAAAACATCGGGATATTGAATATCAAACTGACTTCGACCTGGTCCAGTCCAAAGGTGAATTCCAGCCAATTGACGGTTAACAACTAAAGGAGCACCTCCATCATTATGACCACAGTGTTTATGAGAATGGAAAGTACAAACATCTTTATCAGTAATCTGAATATGACGTTGATAAATATTTACACATTGCTGATGGTCCATTATAGGTACTTCGATTGATCGTAGACTTCTAGGGTGACATGTTCCCACACTGAAATTAGGCAGAAAATTTTTAGTTGTTTAATTTAATGCCTGACACGTAAAATACTATGTTTGATGTATTTAGTACATTGTGGATAACTTACTCAGCGGCTCTGCTGTTGAATCCCCAACCGCTTATAGTACCAACTGTACCTGGTATCAGAGGTCCTGAATGCAATTCTATTTGGTGACAGTATGGTCCATACAGGAAAGGTGGATCAACAGTAAGCAAGGCAAGACCAGCTTGAAAGTTGGATGGTTGTCGATAGTCCAAGTGCGTTTTAATCTCTGTAACGTTATGAATTGTGCCACGATCTGGACGAGATGTACCAGATAGAACTTTGTACTTAGATTCAGTATCTCTCTCAACACATCGACTAATTGTGATGACAATGTGATGCGACAGGATACTACCTGGACATGTGATACGGTTATTATATTTAATAATCACAACATAAGGAACCCTGTCTATCGACGTTGCTCGGTCTTCACCAGGCATGCGATTAATTACTCGTTTTTGGCGAACGAGAATACCCGATGATTCATCTGCAAATAGATGATGTATCACTAATCAGTAATTAGTAATTAGTAATTGGTAATCAGTTATCAGTAGTTAGACTTATCAGTTTTGTAATGGGTGAATTAACATGGGATTAATTTTACTTACTAATTTCTTCATCTCCAACGGTTCCAGCAACTATTTGACCCCAAATCCCACAAAGAATTAAAAGATGAAAGTATATTTTGCCTTGCATTTTACTGTTCAGACGATGAATCCAACAATTTTTCAACTCACTTCAATCAAGTCTGGATCGTAATGTACACATTTGTTGGTGCTTGTGATTGTATATCGCATCATTGTTTACAATTATTATTATTTATAATCTATTTAATGTTTTACTAAAGATAAGCAATTTCGTAATAAAGAGGTGACGACATACAAAAAATATAGTTTTATGATATTTCTGGTTTCTGGGATTTAAAGCTGTTTTATAGGAGTTCAACTTGGGGTCCTTTCTTTATTTTAAAGATATTTATTTGATACAGATTGCTGCTTTTCATCGTGTTCACATAAACAAATTTAAATACAAAATCATACTCTATTAAACTAGGGGTTCCCTTAATTATCTTATTCGGAAATTGCACCTCAATAATTAAATGTTTGATCTGATCCACTGATTGTATTCTGCATGTTGCAACATTGCAAAAACATCGGGATATTGAAGATCACACTGACCTCTACCTGGTCCAGTCCAAAGATGAATTCCAGCCAATAGACCGTTAATAACTAAAGGAGCACCTCCGTCAGAATGACCACAGTGTTTATGTGAATGATAAGTGCAGAAATCTTTACCAGTAACCTGAATATGAGATCGATATATATTTATACATTCCTGATGAGGCATTATAGGTACTTCGATTGATCGTAGAATTCTAGGGTAAGATGTTCCACTACTGAAATTGGGTAGAAAATTTTTAGTTATGCTAATGCATGACCAGTAAAATATTATCTTTGATTGTATTTAGTACATTATGGATAACTTACCCCATGGTGTGGAATGCGCTGAGGAATCCCCAACCTCTAACAGTACCAACTGTACCTGGTAGCAAAGGTCCTGTATACAATTCTATTCGGTAACAGGATGGTCCATACACGAAAGGTGGATCAACAGTAAGCAAGGCAATACCAGCTTCAAAGTTGTATGGTTGTCGATAATCAAGGTGCTTTTTAACCTCTATAACGTTATGTGTGGTGCCATGATCTGGACGAGATGTACCAGATATAACTTTGTAATTAGATTCAGAATCGTTCCCAATACATTGAGTAATTGTGATGACAACGCGAAGCGACAGGATACTACCTGGACATCTGATACGCCTAATATGTTTAATAATCACCATATAAGGAGCCCTACTTATCGGCGTTGTTTCGTCTTCACCTGGTAGACGATTAACTACTCGTTTTTGGCGAACGAGAGTATCCGATGATTCTCCTGCAAGTAGATGATGTGTCAGCCATCAATAATTAGTAATTAGTAACTAGTAATTCGTAATCATTTATCAGTAGTTAGACTAATCATTCTTGTTCTGGGTAAATTTACATGGGGTATTATTTTACTTACTAATTTCTTCATCTGCAACGGTTCCAGTAATTATTTGAGACCATATCCCACAAAGAAGAAAAAGATGAAAGTATATTTTGCCTGGCATTTTACTGTTCAGACGATGAAATTCGGTTTGTCAACTTACAAGACACAATAGTTAATAATTTTTGAAGTTATTTCTTTATACTAATCTTGGATTGCGAGGTTTATTCTCGTTCGCTTATCAGAAACAATTCAGGCGTACAGTTTCGCAACTATTTGCGAGGTCATACACGTGGAGTAATAATACTTGACAAATAATTATGATAAAAAACAAAGTACTTTCTGCATTGTAAAAATTTTTATTTGACACAGATTGCTGCTTCTTCTTTTTACGTGCGCACATAAGTAGATTTAAACGCAAGATCATACTTTAATGAGCTGGGTGTTCTCTTAATTACATTATTCAGAAATTGCGCCTCAATGATTAAATGTTTGATCTGATCCACTGATTGTATTCTGCATGTTGTAACATTGCAAAAACATCGGGATATTGAAGATCACACTGACCTCTACCTGGTCCAGTCCAAAGATGAATTCCAGCCAATAGACCGTTAATAACTAAAGGAGCACCACCATCACTATGACCACAGTGTTTATGTGAATGAAAAGTACACACATCTTTTTCAGTAATCTGAATATGAGGTCGATATATATTGACACAGTCCCGATGGGCCATTATAGGTACTGCGATTGATCGTAAATTTCTAGGAAGAGATGTTCCAGGACTGAAATTGGGCAGAAAATTTTTAGTTATGCTAATACCTAACTCGCACAATATTATGTTTGATTGTATTTAGTATATTGTGGATTACTTACTCAGCGTTTTTGCTGTTGAATCCCCAACCGCTAATAGTACCAACTGTACCTTGTAGCAAAGGTCCTGAATGCAATTCTATTCGGTAACAGAATTGGCTATATACGAAAGGTGGATCAACAGTAAGCAAGGCAAGACCAGCTTCGAAGTCAAGTGGTTGTCGATAATCATAGTGCTTTTTAATATTTGTAACTCTATGAATTGTGCCACGATCTGGACGAGATGTACCAGATAGAATTTTGTACCTAGATTCAATATCGCTCTCAACACATTGACTAATTGTGATGACAACGCGATGCGACAGGATACTACCTGGACATGTGATACGGTTATTATATTTAATAATCACAACATAAGGAACCCTGTCTATCGACGTTGCTCGGTCTTCACCAGGCATGCGATTAATAACTCGTTTTTGGCGAACGAGAATACCCGATGATTCTCCTGCAAGTAGATGATGTATCAGTAATCAGTAATTAGTATATAGTAATTAGTAATTCATAATCAGTTATCAGTAGTCAGACTTATCAGTTTTGTAATGGGTGAATTAACATGGGATTAATTTTACTTACTAATTTCTTCATCTCCAACGGTTCCAGCAACTATTTGACCCCAAATCCCACAAAGAATTAAAAGATGAAAGTATATTTTGCCTGACATTTTACTGTTCAGACGATAAAATTAGGTTTGTCAACTTACAAGACACAATAGTTAATAATTTTCGAAGTTATTTCTTTATACTAATCTTGGATTGCGAGGTTTATTCTCGTTCGCTTATCAGAAACAATTCAGGCGTACAGTTTCGCAACTATTTGCGAGGTCATACACGTGGAGTAATAATACTTGACAAATAATTGTGATAAAAAACAAAGTACTTTCTTCATTATAAAAATTTTTATTTGACACAGATTGCTGCTTCTTCTTTTTACGTGCGCACATAAGTAGATTTAAACGCAAGATCATACTTTAATGAGCTGGGGGTTCTCTTAATTACCTTATTCGGAAATTGCGCCTCAATGATTAAATGTTTGATCTGATCCACTGATTGTATTCTGCATGTTGTAACATTGCAAAAACATCGGGATATTGAAGATCACACTGACCTCTACCTGGTCCAGTCCAAAGATGAATTCCAGCCAATAGACCGTTAATAACTAAAGGAGCACCACCATCACTATGACCACAGTGTTTATGTGAATGAAAAGTACACACATCTTTTTCAGTAATCTGAATATGAGGTTGATATATATTGACACAGTCCCGATGGGCCATTATAGGTACTGCGATTGATCGTAAAGTTCTAGGGTGAGATGTTCCAGGACTGAAATTGGGCAGAAAATTTTTAGTTATGCTAATGCCTGACTCGCAAAATATTATCTTTCATATGATTTAGTATATTGTGGATGACTTACTCAGCGTTTTTGGCGTTGAATCCCCAACCGCTAATAGTACCAATTGTACCTGCTAGCAAAGGTCCTGTATGCAATTCTATTCGATAGCAAGATGGTCCATACACGAAAGGTGGATCAACAGTAAGCAAGGCAATACCAGCTTCAAAGTTGAGTGGCTGTCGATAATCCAAGTGCTTTTTAATCGATATAACGTTATAAGTGGTGCCAGTATCTGGACGAGATGAACCAGAGACAACTTTGTACTTCGATTCAGTATTGTTACGAATACATTGACTAATAGTGATGACAACGCGATTGGATAGGATACTACCTGGACATGTGATACGGTTATTATATTTAATAATGACAATATAAGGAACTGCGTATATCGACGTTTTTTGGTCTTCACCCGGTATGCGATTAATTACTCGTCTTTGGCGAACAAGAATATCCGATGATTCTCCTGCAAGTAGAATTAGTAATCAGTTAATTAGTAGTTATCAGTAGTTAGGCTCATTAGTTTTATTATGGGTAAATTTACATGGGATATAATTTTACTTACCAATTTCTTCATCAGCAATGGTTCCAGGAATTCTTTGAGACCAAATCCCACAAATAATTAAAAGATGAAAGTATATTTTGTCTAACATTTTACTGTTCAGACGATGAATCTATTAATTTTTAACTCACAACAATGAAGTGGTGATCGTACTGTGCAAATTTGTTGGCACCTGTGAATTATATCGTGTCATGGTTTACAATCATTGTTATTCCCAGTCTATCTAAAGTATGAATAAAGATAAGTAATTTTGCAATAAAGAGGTAAAATGTATTTTTATGATATTTTCGTTTTCTGGGATTTTAAAGATATTTTATAGGAGTTTACCTTGGGGATTTTATTTTACGAATAGTAGAATGTTCTAAAAGGAAAATGTACTAACTAAAGGAGCACCTCCATCACTATGATCACAGGACCTATCCCGATCAAAAGTGCAAAGAAAAAGTATGTGACTCCTACAGAATAAAGATCTTTATTTGGAACAAATTGCTGTATACTTTGTGCGCACTTGAACAAACTTAAAATGCAAAACATAAATCTATAAACTGTAGATATTATATTAATGACGATTGTTATGAAACTGTGTTTCAATGTTTACAATGTTTGTCCTGATCCATTGATTGTACTCAGAATGTTGTACGAGTGCAAAAACATCAGGATATTCAGGATTAAATAAAGATCTACCTGGTCCAGCCCACAGGTGAACCCCAACCAAATAACCATCAACAACTAAAGGAGCACCTCCATCAGTATGACCACAGGACCTATCCCGATCAAAAGTGCAAATATCAGAATCGGAAATGTGAATATTATGAGGTCGATATATTCGTACACAATCCCGATGAGACATTATTGGTACCACGATTGATCGGAGACTTCTAGGGAAACATGTTCCACGACTGAAATTATAAAGAAAATTTACAGTGATGATACACGATTCGTAAAATACTGTTTGATGTATTTAATAAACTGTGGGTTACTTACTCAGTAACGTGACCGGTTTTATGAATGTATCCCCAACCACTAATAATACCATGTGTACCTGGTAGCAAAGGTGCTGAATGCAGTTCTATTCTGAAACCGTGTTGTCCATACATGAAAGGTGGATTAACAGTGAGCAAGGCAATGCCATCAAAAGATGATCTGTATGGATTTGAACTAAGTTTCTTTCTAATATCTGTTACGTTGTGAGCGTTTCCATATTCTAGACGTATTGAACCAGAGTAAACTTGGTACTGGTGTACTTCATATAAAACACATTCGTAAACTGTAATGACAACGTGATTCGACAGAATAGTACCTACACAATGGAAACGATTATTCTGTTTAATCTTTACAATGTAAGGAGTTTCAGCCATATTCCCAGTTACATCTTCACCCTCAATGCGACTAATTACTCGTTTTTGGCGAACGAGAATATCTGATGTTTCCTCTGAAAGTAGATGACAAGTGACCGTTGAGTTGTAAGGTCTATCAGTTTTTTTTATCAGATAATAATAATAATTCGACTTACTAATTTCTTTATCTGCGTTGGTGGTAGTAAACCAAATACCACAAAGAATTAAAAAGTGTAAATATATTTTCCCTTGCATTTTACTCTTCAGACGATGGAATTTTTCTACTTCCTATACTGAAGACAACATATAATTGGGGGTCTTTGTTCAAGTTTTTCCTTTATATTTTATCTTTGTTTGCAAGGTTTACTTCTGTTTGCTTATCAGAACCAATAAAATCTAGGTAAATTGTTTCGCAGTAATTGTCGACATCATACACGTGAAGACCATGTGATTAGTTTCAGTTTTAATTAATTTACAATTCTATAATAAAACTTATTAAAGAACGCGTGATACAAAGTAAAGATACTTGACAAAGAATTGTAATAAAAACAGAGTAATTTCTTCATCATAAAGATTTTTATTGCATACAGATTGCTGTGTTTTTCATGTATATATAAACAGGTTTGTATACAAAAACATATTTCAGTAAACTATAGGTGCTCTCTGAATAATCGTAATTTTGAACTTGAACTTCAATGTTTAAATGTTTGCCAGGATCCATTGATGATATGCAGAATGTTGCAAGACTGCAAAAACATCAGGATATTCAGGATTATTCTGAAATCTACCTGGTCCACTCCACAGGTAAACCCCAGCTAAGTAACCATCAACAACTAAAGGAGCACCTCCGTCAGAATGACCACAATGTTTTTGCGGATGATAAGTGCAAATATCCATATCCGAAATCTGAATTTGAGGCTGATATCTTCTTACACATTGCTGATGGGATAGTATCGGTACCACAATTGATCGCAGACTTTTAGTGTGATTGGTTCCTGGACTGAAATCGAGAATGAGGAAAATTTCCAGTTATTGGGATGCTTGATCAGCTTGACCTTACAAATGCTTGACTTTATAAATTAATTTATGGGTTATACATTAATTAAATATACTGAGGGTATAACTTACCCAGTGCATCCCCGAACGTTGTATCCCCAACCACTAATAGTACCAAGTGTACCTGGTAGCAAAGGTGCTGAATGCAGTCGTATAAAGTTTGTGAATTTTCCAAACTCAAAAGGGTGATCAACTTTGAGCAAGGCAATACCATCTGCTGGTCTGTTTGGATGATTGCCAAAATGTTTTTTAATTTCTGTTACGTTATGATTGTTACCTCTGTCTGTACGAGCTGAACCAGACACAACGGTGTATGGAGATTGTTCAATTTCAACACATAGACTTGCTGTAATAACAGACTGACGGGACAGAATACTACCAACGCAAATGAAACGATTATTATGTCTAATCCTTACAATGTAAGCAACGTTCTTGTTTGGCACTGCTAAATCTTCATTCGGTATGAGATTAACTACTCGTTTTTGGCGAACGAGAAGATTGGATGAGTCCCCTGCAAGAAGATGACGAGTAAAGCTTATTAGTTTTATTATTATATATTATATTCCAGATAAAACATGGGATTTAATTGTACTTACTAATTTCTTCATCTGCTACGGTTCCAGTAATTGCTTGAAACCAGATTACACAAATAATTAAAAGGTGCAAGAATATCTTGCATTTTATATCCGCCATTTTATCGTTCAGACAATCAGATTACAGCTTTTCAATGTACTGTAGAGTACTACCAGAATTTGGGACGTTTCCTTCTTTTATAATTGTTCTTTTCTATTTTATCTTTCTTAGCAAAGATGATTGTCACTTCATAATACTTGTTTATGACTATTATCATTTATGTCAATAGACTTTTCTAAAGTTTATTACAAGCTTATTACAAATTTCTTTATACACCTAATTATCTATTCATAAATCAAATATATTTTCATAGACTCTAGAGGCATTGTGTATTTGTTGATGACAAATTCTTATTTGCTCTATGTAAATATCACTTTGAATCTACCTAATAATATGAAATCAGCGCAGATCGAAAAATTCTTGTCTTGTTCATCAATAAGCGTGGAAGAAAGCTCACTGGCATTTCTTTTTTTTTCCAAAAAGAGCAGAGGTGTCTTTTAGTGATATGTAACCACCATCACCGCCGTATCAAGAGAGCGGGAACTATTTATTAAAAAGTCTGCTTCGGTAGCGACGTGCTACATCGGGAGGAAAGCGATAACGGTGGCCAGTTCAGTCATTAAGCTCGACTTGCTTGCCTCCTGCACTGTTCACCGTTCACTGTTCACTGTTCAGTCTTCACTGTTCAGTGTTCAACGCTCAATGTTCAGTTCACTCTTCAGTGTCCATGTCCACAGTCCACCCTTCTCTCGTCCTCTTCTCTTTGGTAAACCGCACGTAGACGGTGCGATGCGAACACGTAGATATTTGTCTATACCAGTAGCCAGTAACCATTCCGTTCTCCCTGAGGTTCTCCCTCGACTTAACTCTCATAGACTATTAATAGCGTATTCATTATTGCTGTAAATGAGCCATTTCGATAATATCCGCATCAGTCTGCGGATCGGTATATATTATATATTTATATTTTATATTTTTATCTCGCATGCGCGCGATTAATTTTAATTTGAATCTGCGCGTTTCTCGTTTTTGCACTTCTTTTGCCAGTAGAGAAAGTCATTGAGAATTTTTAATTCTTGACATAGAAAATCTTGGTATTCTTTATCTAATTTCAGGAATCTTGATGAGTTTTATAAAACTCGTTAAAATGCCTTTATTATCCTTCAAAATTTGGTGAAATTTCTTTAGATTTCGTAAATTCAGTTGATATTTCATAAAAATTATTTAAAATTAGTCAAAGTCGCATAAAAACTCATTAAATGTCTTAAAATTTTTGAAAATCTACTGAAATTTTGTAAAATCTATTGGATCTATTCAAAGTCTTTAAAATTACTTAATATCCCATAAAACATCGTAAATTCCTTTAAAATTTCTTAAAATTTCATAAAATATGGATACATCCATTAAAGTTATTTAAAATTCTATGAAATTAAATTTATCCCTTAAAATTCTTGACAATTCCATCAAATCTCGTAAAATTGTCGTACAATATCTTAAAATCCTTTTAATATCCTTCAAAATCTGGTGAAATTCCTTAAAATTACTCAAAATCTCAGTCTCATAATATCTCTCCAAATTACTCAATATTCCATGAAATTTTGTTAAATTCTTTACAGTTCTTGAAAATCCAATATAATACCACCAAATCCTTTAAAATTTCTAGAAGGAAATGTTCTTCAGAAAACTTAATATCTCATAAAATATTTTAATGTTGCTTAAAATTACTTAGAATCTCACAAAATATCATCAAATCCCATAACATTACTTAAAACCCCATGAAATCTCGTAAATCCCTTGAAATACCTTAAGTCGTTAAAATAACTTATTATAATATCTTATAAAACGATAAAACATTGTAAAATTTCTAAAAACTACTTAAAATTCCACAAAATATATAGTCAAATTCCTTAAAATTGCTTTATAATCCTTTAAAATCTCAGAATTTTTCCCAAAAAAATGTGGGATTCGAAAAATTAAGGGATTTACAAAGTATGCAAAATAATTCAGATTTTAATTTTTTATGTAAAAAAATTTTTAATTCTTAGTTTAATTTTGGGAATCTCAATAAATTTATAAAATCCTTTTAAATCCCTTAAAATTATTGAAATTCCCATTAAATCCCATTAAAACCGTCAAAATATCTAAAAATCTAATGAATTTTTGTGAAATCCCTTCAAATACCTTAAAAGTTTTTAAAATCACTTAAAATTCCACAACATATCTATCGTTAAATCTGTTAAGATTTTTCAAAATCCTATGATTTCTTCAAATTGCTAAAAATTTAATAAAATTTTGTAAAATCCCTTCAATCTCTTGAAAGTCCTTAAAACTATTTAATACCCTTTCAAATATCTGAAAATCCAATGAAACTTCGTAAAAATCCTTGAAACAGCTTTAAAGTTTCTAAAATCACTTAAAATTACAACAAATATCGTTAAATCCTTTAAAATTATTTTAAATCTCATGAAATCTCGTTATATACTTTCAACTACCTAAAAATCCAATGAAAACAATTTTTTTTTATTTTTGGATTTTTTTAATTTCTTTAAATTCTATAAAACCCCAATAACTGGTAAAACCCCATAAGATTTCTAAAAATCAGAATAAATTTCATAAAATTCCTTGAAATTCCGTGAAATCCTGTAATATTTCTAAAATGTGTTCGATATATTGGTAAAATCTCTTTTTATAAGATAGTATTGTATATTATATATCTATTATATAATGTATATTGAATATTGCATATTCTATGTTACATGCATATAAATGCAGCCGTTTTCTCGCGTCAAACAAACAGGAGCTACCCTTTTACCGGTTCCCATCGCACCTGCGAAACCACCCGGCCAAACAATTTAAAATTTAAAAGGTAAAATTAGAGAAAGCATTTTAAATTCGACAATTTCGTATTTGGAAATATTTCAAACTTCACTCCATAGTTAGTCATAAAAAATCCCACTTGGGACGCAAATTATTCTTTGCAAATTCTGTAACCCCATAAACACTGAATGTGGTAAATCATAAATGAGTTTAAAAATATCAAAATTGACATCCGTTATGAATTTTGACAACAAACTTAAGTCAATACTGAGTTACGGAAAAGTGAAATCAAAGTGAAATCAAACTTAAATAAACAGTTTGTTTTCTAGCTGAATTAATTGTTAGTAATAAATTAAATGTACTCTACTGTATCCCACTGAAGAGCAATTTTCACAGTCTGGTTCGCATCCTAATAAAACTTAAGATAATTATCTAGCGGATGATGATTTTGCAGAGAGCGGGGAGGACTTTTGATTCGAAGGGGTGGAATAAAAGGGAAATTGTAGACGATGCGTATTACCGAGAGGGCAGCGCGTGACGATCTCGTTAATTATTTCAACGAGTCGTGGTTAATGCCTCCACCTACCGGTGTTACTGGATTGCAAACTGGTCACTTGGCAGCTGTTTTACCTATTTGCTTAACACGCCTCGGTCATAAATAATTTTGCAACGCTATTATTACGATACCCCGCCTATTACACCTACTTCCCATATTACTAGAAGCCAGAATGTCCGCAGTGCTTAAGACTGGTACCGAATACCACCGATGAATCGTGTTAGCCTTAATTTACTTTGACTCTATCCAATTGCTTTGCAAATTTAACTAGACTCGGATTTTCTTCCTCTCATGAGCAGATTATCTTCCGATTTCTTTTAATTATATTTCAAGTTATTATAAATAACATTAATTAAAATTTTCTCGATTCCTTAATATAAATCCTTAAAATCTGTATAAGATAATTGAGGGTCCGGATTCTTCACGATAAAGAAAAAAAGCTCTTGCAGTAAAAAAATGTAATTATTATATTAAATAGCTGGAGAGGAAATCGATAATCCTGAAAAAATTATAATTAGGTCTTTACGAGTAGTTACGCTCCAAAGTGGGACAATTACGTTTCTAAAGGTATCTAAACTGACGCTACGAGTGAGTGACTTGAACGCATTACACGGGTTCTAGTGTGTTGCGAGTTATATATGAAGTTTATGCCGCTACGGAAGTCCGATATGAACCATTAATTTCGGTATTTATGGTCACCGTAAAGGACGTTCGCAGAAAAGCATGTGTGTATTTAAGAGGTGTTGCTTTTTGTGAGGGCAATATAAATATTGACAGGACAGGTCTAATTAAAATTAACAAGCTTTCAGAAGCTCTTGATGTTCAGACTTTATATGCATATGTTTTAACGAAGCGTCATTTTTAAGGCTATTTTCACGTTTTAAATGACGTTAGCAACATGTAATAATTCAAACTATTTCCACACACCCTGCAAAAAAAATCCCAAGGCAAATTACCACTCATTTTTTTATTTCCTCTTTCTCGCAAGTTTAAAAAGAACCGCTAATTTTTCCAACTCACGTTCGCCCGAAAATGTTGCATTATTCAAAAAATAATTGTATGATTTATTAGGTCCTTGATCACAATTTAGAAATAACGTGCGGTCAACCTTTGAAATAAAGAGATAATTTATAACATAATAAAATGTAATTTAAATCATGGCTTGTGCATTAAACTCAGACGGAAATAAATTACCTCGACGATTTTAAAATTAACGCAATAAATCTTGTTGCAGGTACTGTAAACGCGAACGGCGAGACGAAGCGACAGAGGACGTCGTACACGAGGTACCAGACCCTGGAGTTGGAAAAGGAGTTCCACTTCAACCGCTACCTGACGAGGCGGCGGCGAATCGAGATCGCGCACGCCCTTTGCCTCACCGAGAGACAGATAAAAATCTGGTTCCAAAATCGGCGGATGAAGTGGAAGAAGGAGCACAAGATGGCGAGCATGAATATTGTGCCGTACCACATGTCGCCGTATGGCCACCCCTACCAATTTGCCCCGCACCCAGGCCAGTTTGCTCATTTGGCCACATAGGACGAGTTCTCGTCCACAGATCTCGGAGCACACGCTGTCCGGTTTCCTGGGATGTACGGCGAACAGAATTTCTAGGCTTTCTGCTCATCTAGAGCAATTCACTTCGTCTAGGACATTTCCAAAAAAAGAGTGCTCTTGAAAAGATAGGAAAGGCTCAAGATAGGAAAGGTTCAAGATAGAAGGTTCAAACTTGCGGTGAATTTTTCATCTAGGTACTTGGAATATACATGCAAAATTTGAGCTTCATGTCTTAATTAGGTACAAAGTTATTGGGAAAAAACATAACATCATTCCTGGGACAAAAGGTCCTTGCCAGTTCCAAACAAAAAAAATTCGAGATATTTAACGGAAAATTGCTGGGGATCTATGTCAAAGTACCTAAAAAGAACCTGTGAAATTGGAACATGCTTTGATAGATCATTGAAAAGTTATTTACAATACAAATTATTTACAATGGAATCAAGCCAAATTGAAATTTCCCGCCTAAGGAATGTTTCGAAATGTGACCTTATCGCCAAGAAGATCCCTTCCGTGACGGAACTTGAATTTTGCAGAATGAGATTTTAGACAGAGCACTCTTTAAGAAATGACTGTTCGAAGTTGAAGGGAAGCCAAAATTTCTGCATATGTGCCGTGCGCCCACAATAATAGACTGGACGCGCTCCGAGGGGCTCTCGTGTAAAAGATTTTTTGAAAAACTCTTCATAGTCGACGAGAGCCCATCTCTGCGGACGAGATAGCCGAATTTAGTATAAGATTAGGAACTAGCTGATCTAATTAAACAAATAATTACACGCTACTTCATCTAAGCTGCGCGACTCTTTCACATTTAGAAAAACTCTTATTTTCACGACGAGCAATCCTTTCTTTTTTACTGTGTTCTGTTTCATAAACTGTAAAATATGTCTTCGGGAATTTTCCGTACAATTGTTGAGACGCTAATTTCTGTAAAATTTCCTAAATTAGGGGAAATTCCTGAAACGAGCTTGGGAAAAAACGTAACGTAACTTGTGTAACGTCATTCCTGGGACGAAAGGTTCTTGCCAGTTCCAAACAAAAAAACGAGTCAAATTAAAGTACTTACTTTCCTAGAATTGATTTAATTTTCTTTATCTGATGCAGCGAGTGAAGTGGACAAATCTTATCGGCTAGATATATCGAAAAAGATTTTATATATATATATATATATTATATATATTTAATTATAAATAAAGAAGAAAGAAACCCGATGCAATGCAATATCGATAGAGACTTAGTTTCTGAAACTACGTCACGTAATGTCGCCCTTTTAGATTCTAAGATGCCTGCTAATGCTCAAAGTGTTCTTGGCCAAAATCGAACGTCGGGGCGAGTTGGCATACTTGTAATTAATTCAATTCAGCGATACGCGAAGTGCCCAAAGACTTTTTATCTTAGGAAAGAACACACACACTAAAATGTGACGCGTCTCGAAGTATTTGAAAGATGAAAGTTTTTGTTGATTTGGAATTGTATATTTTATGAATGCAACTTATCTCTCTATGTCTCTGTGTTACGTTACGAAAATTCTGTGTGTTTCCGGTGCAAAGGGTTCGTCGAAAACTGATCACTTGGTTGTAATTCTAATTAGATTAATTAAGTTATCATTAAAAACTGGAGGAATATTTGTAAATCTCTCTGTGGAATTCGAATTGCTGTATGTAAATGAATAATTTTTTTTGCTTTCTGTTTGACTTTCGTGAAATAAATAATAATAATAAATTTGAGTTGCACACTAGTGAGCAGACTACACGTTCCGCTCCTTGGATTTCCGTATCGCGGTAACGAACTCGATGTATTCGCCAATTTCCCGTTTGTGACGAAATCGTGGGCAACTGGGGCCCAGCAAATTCTCTCTGTAAATAGTTTGCACCGTATTGTACCCAACACATCTCCCAGGAGCAGCCGCGTTGTTCCTAACAGTCTATAGGTAGTTAGATAAGATTAAGTACACGTTGCTTGAGGCCAGCATCCGCGACATTGAAACTTGGATAAAAATCTTTTCGGGAGAGATAAGCCTGAACATTAATGCGTGTTTTTTTTTTTTAATTGAGATCATATTTTATAGTCGTGTGACTAAAACATCACAAAAGAAGAGAGTATAGTGAAACTGAAGTTTATCTATTGATTAAGATATTTCTAATCTAAATTAAATTATAATGTCAAGCAAAATTGTACATTTTCATTAATATATTGTATATTATATTTTGGACCTCATTAATTCAAGAGAAATTACAACAAATTAAAAAGTAAATTAACTGAGTTGAAGATATAAGGCGAATTTCATTTAATTTAAATTATATGATTCAAGTAAATCAAGTTTAAACACTAATAATTTATTTTTTGTAAATTAAGTTACGATATTTTAAATTATATTCAATATTTAAAATGGATATTGTAATAATTCTCGGTGTGTACATAAGTTTTAAATTGTTAAGAACAGTTTTAATCTCGTTTTATCAAAAGTTTTTATATCAATGTTGAAACAACTATTTGACGAAGGCAAGAAAATGTTTTTTTACTGTACCAACAAAAATTTAGTTGACCAAAACATTTTCTCGCACAAATATCAACAGAATTATTATTTTCTTTTATTGACAAAAAAATTATTTGTTCCAGTACAAGGTTTATTGTCGCCGATGGTAGTCTCGAAAAATGTAGCGCGTGCAACGTCTCCCGCCCGTATTAATTAATTGGTTGATAAATTCCAAAATTAATTGATCATTAGCCAGTGAATAATTCGCATGTGTGCAAATTAAACTGACGGAGCGGGAAACAGTCGCATGCGCGTGAATAATTAAATATATCTTGTGATACGAAATGCCGTCGCTCTGTGCTTAGTTTAACGAGGTCGTGCGATTCGAAAACGCAAATTCGGAAGCGTACAGGGATCTAAGTATACGAACGATCGATGCTGATGAAACTATATAAGATTATACTGAATTGTACATAATTATTGAATATACGTATAGCGAGATATCGACGAAGTTATAGTCCCACCCGACACCCTAGAAACGCCCTTAATTCAACAATAAATCAAACAAATTTTTTTAAAAAAGCTACGTTTTAAATTACGTCTCTTTCATTACGTTTTCATTTATTTATGAAATTGTTTTTCTTTTTTGTCGATGTGATGAATTAGTGTAATTGATTTCTGGGATGTCAGGTGGATAAGACATATTTAATTAAAGATTAGAATGATGGAATTTATTATATAATTATTACGATTATTCTATCGAGAGTGAGTCTGTTGCTAATGATTTGGTCCAGTGTTAATATTGTATTTTATTTGTTTCGTTATGAATTTTTTTTTGTTGAACACGCCGCGTGTCGTGAAAACACGCTCCGTACCTAACGTATAAATATTAAAAAAAAAAAGATGCGCACGATATACGCGGAGAATACGCAAACTTTCCCCATCGAATCGAAGAATCGAGTTGGAGGATCGATAACAGAACTGATATTAGTCTTATTAGCTCGATTCGATGGATAAAGTGATATAAAAATCGACGTGCTGTTCTCCCAACTTAAATTAAGCTCAAGTATTACGTTCGCATAGCGTTTTGAAATGTTACTTCATTCCATGTAATATACGTAATAGTCTAACTAAATACCTACTTACTACATCTACGTAACTTAGAGCACCGTACGTGTAAGATCATATAATTATATAATTTAAATTGTAATTATTAAATGGTACGACATAATGAAATTTATGACTCTTTCCTCACCTTCTACTGCTAGAATTACTGCAATATCTTCTATATTTTATTCATTTCTTAAATTGCAATTCAGTATTCAATTTTGCTATACATTGTATATGCTTGGAATTAATTAAATTATTATCAGTGAAAAAACGAAGACAATATCGTCTATCAGTTTCTTTTTAACGTATCGTCTTTATTTTTTATACAATTTATTTATCGGAGAATGTTGCCATGAACCTTTGACCATCTCGAGAATTGACAATATATCAAGTTATCATACGTTTTTTAGTAAAGTTGGCATGTAAAATATTATTACATAAACGACCGGATGTCGTAAAAAGTAACTTTGCTCGTAACTTTGTTTAAATGGCATGTGACGGGTGGTTTCGACTATAATAATTAAGTGGAACATGTGTCAAGCAATATTATTAAAAGATATCGAGTCGAGATTTACGACGTAATTACGAAATTGATATCTGGGAGGAGTTTTGAGCGTATCAAGAAAACGGTCAGAGGGGTCAGTCGTGTTTACTCTCCAGACAGAGAGATTTTCTTCATAATGTTAATTACTCGAGAGATATTTCTAGATTTATAAATTGCCGAAGATTTATTTGCGGATGCTGAGCTTGAAGTATGGTGAATCATTTAACGGACGATTATCGCCCATCTGTTTTGTGCGATTCAATAAGAAAATTTTTGCAACTGTAAATAATGTGAATGAATACTTTCTTTTAATTAAGGAGATTAATTTACTTCTTCAGAGATAAGTGTATGTATTTTATACTAATGTCATAATAAAGTTCGGAAAATGGATAGTGATAGATCTTAGGGGTTATCATTGTTTGTAATGCATTCTTTTTATTTTTTTTTTTAGTTTTCTTTTTTTAGCTTATTTCCATTTGAATTATTTACAACCAGATTATCAAAGGAATGTAGCCAAGTTTGTAGCCAATTTTGTGATTGAGAGTATAATTTTAAGGATTTTAGAAGGTATAACATGTAATAAAATTAAAAATAATAAAAGATGAATTAATAAACATTAAACAGGCACGTGTAGGGGATAAGACGTACTTCATTCGGTCTGACTCAGTCTGAGTGAGGTGATAAGATCGCGTGACAGTCGCGGGGGGTCGAGAGTGTGATAGTCCAATCCAAACCGCCCCCAGGTGGAGGAATAAAGTAAAAGGATAGAATGAAGAGGTGGAAAGAAGGAAGAAAAGAGAAAACAGAAAAGGGACAGAAGTCTCGTCACCGAGAAGACGGGAGTCGCGGCAAGTCACGATTCAGCCGCAAGACTTGACTAAGGCTAACTGTCCAAGCTTCCGACAATGACTTTGCATCTTAAGATTCGTCTTAGGTCTTAGACGTGCCTTTATTACAAACGAGTAACAAGGCAACCGTGACTCTCGGTGTTTGCTTTTATATTATAGTGGATACTATATATATATATAGTAGATATTATATAGTTAAGCGATAAAATGGATACAGGCGCCATATCATTGGACTGTCCATTCTGTCCAAGTGTCCATCCACGACTAACTTGTTCTCATCCAAAGATCGATTGATTTTTCCCGACCTGAGTCTGTAGATCAAATCAGTGACACCAGGTCAGGTGACATAGACATGTTTTCGATAAACGAGAAGTTTGAAGGGGGAATGAAAAAGGATTGAATTTATGGTGTGGAAATTTATTGTAATTGTCGTGGTAGATAAAATAGCGATTTTTTAAATACATTATTCTTATCTAAAAGAAAGAGATAATATTTATATATATTATATATATCTCGAAAATATTGAATACATTGTTGTCGAAAACCTGATTTTTTGAAATTGCGAGAATTGTCATCGAATTTGAAAACTTTATTTAGTTTTTGTTTTCAAAATAATTGATAAGAAAGTTATAGTTTATATAGTGTTTATATAGTTTATAAGAAGTTTATGGTGAGAAAGAGAAAATCCCTTGGAATTATTTAAATATTATTGTAAATATGTCTTCTTCAATTCGAGGAAATTGTCAGTAGCCGCGGTGGAAATTTGAAGAGACGAAAAGAGGTGGACTTAAAAATACGACCCGAGTCACCCTACTAAATCACTAGCTTATACCGTCTAGTCTAGTTGATTTAAAGATTTAAACTACGATATTCTGCGTTCTGGATAGAAAGCTTGCGACACCTGCCCACGCAAAGCAAAGACAACAGCTGGAAAAGCTGTTTTGATTCTAGAAATTCGAATATATGCTTGACTGCTACCTGTAGCGGATTCGATGTCGTAGAGCGACGTTATAGAAACTGAGAGCAGTCGGATAAACTATTCGAAGGTAACAGAATGAGTTATTTACGGGCAGGCTCTCGTGGACGAGCTTTACGTCCCGCTGATCGCTCTCCTCGTTTGTGGACCGGAATTAGCATGTAGGAAAGCATTCCTAAGGTGCGAGGCGTATGCATAAATATTAATATTAATTTATCCTCGTTACAGTTGGGTTAGATTTGATAACGGATTGCTTCAGTTTTAGAGAATGAAAAGTTGCTCGATAGTTGAATTTTAGATTAAAATTAGCTCGAATAGAAATTTATTTTAGTATATAAATAATTTGAATTTATTGTGATTTGTGATTTGTGATTTTTTTTATTTTTCTTAATTTTCCGGTTTTTATTTTTAGTTAATGGCCACTCTTATTCTTTTCTATAAAAAAAGTGGTGTATCGAAATTTCTTGAAAATGTCGCATACTTTGTTGCTGCAAACCTGATTGGCTTTTGATTCACTTGAAATTTTAACAAGAAAAGTAAAATAATATTGGTTTGCTGGCCTTTTAAAATTTCACAAAAAACTTCGAAATCTTTAAAAATTTGTTAAAATCTCTTTAAATTCTTAAAAACCTCTTGAAATTCGTTAAAATTTGTGGAAATATCTAAAGATTTTTATAAATCCTCAAAAAAGTCTAAAAAATTTTTTCAAAATCATAAAAATCTCTTAAAATTATTAGAAGTCTTATAAAATTCCAGAAAATTACATAAGATTTCACAATATTTTTATAAAACTCATAAAAATCTCCTAAATTTTCTAAAACTGCCTTAAAAACCTTTAACATTTCATGAAATCCTTAGAAATTAGAAAAATCTCTTGAAAGACCTAGAAATTTGACAACTTTCAAAATCCTTTTAAATTCTACGAAATTTTTTGAGTAATAAAAATCTTTCAAAATCCATCCATAAAATTAATGGAAAAACTTTAGAATCCTTCAAACTCCATACAATGTTATAAGAAAAATTAAAATCTCTTGAAATCTGTAAAAATTTGTGAAAATCTCTAAAATTCTTAGAAACTTTAAGAAATTCTTAAAAATTCTACGATAATTTATCCTATATCCTTTAAAATTCAATAAAATTATTAGAAATCTCATCAAATTCCATGCAATCCTTTATTTCAGAAAATCTCTTATAAATCATAAAAATCTTTTGAATTCGCTTAAAGTCACTGAAAAATCGTCAAAATTCCCCATAATACGTTAAAATCTCTGAAAATTCCTGAAAATTAAATGAAAAATTTTTAGTCCTTAAAATTCTAGAAACTGTTTGGAATATCTTAAAATATCTCGAAATTTTACAACATTCAAAAGCCATTAAATTTCTTTAAAACATTCTTTTAAAAATCTCTTCATATTGCATAAATTCCTTTAAAATTTCACAAAATCATTTAGAAATTCTAAAATTCTTTTGAATTTAGTCAAAATTACTTGGTTAAAATCTCATAAAATTATTCCAAATTTTGTAAAATTTTAAATTCCATTAAAATTATTTTTAAAATCTCTTATAATTGCATTAATTCCTTTAAAATTTCACGAAATATCTGGAAATCCCTTACAATATTCTACGAAACCTTTTAAAAATCCTAAAATTCTTTTAAATTTAGTAAAAATCTCTTGAAAATCGCCAAAATCTATTAAAATTCTTAGAAACATTTTGCCATTCTTCCAAAAAAAGTAGTGTCACAAAATATGGTCCGAAAATAAAAATAACTAAAAAAAACTTAAAAATCATCAAAATCAATTTCCTAGAAAACTCGAAATTCCGAGTGAAATTCTTATCTAAAATCTCTATATATTATGGCTGTGTTTATGTTGTTGTAGATCTCGTGTAGAAATTTCCATCTATTTCCCCATTTAAAGTAGGGATCTACCGTGGCCCTGACTAGAAGTTCTAGTCTAGAAAAAACTAATCAAAGCCATGTGGGGAATTTCTTACGAATTTCGAGCATTTCTACTTCAAATCGTCCCAAATGCATAACTATATACGTTTATAATTAAAAATATACATCGTGGGGACCTAATTAGGATCACAGCATGGCCCTTTCTTTGATAGGGCTGCGGAAGAACGATTCCCACTAGGCCCCTACTAGAACATCTAGTCGGGCCTTAATTGACAAAAGCGTTACAATCTAGTTTTCCTAATCAGGGCCCGACTAAAAGAAGGAAAAACTAGTGAGGCCCCCACTAGACCCCTATCGAAATTTCTTCACGGGATGCTGTTACCCTAGCAAAAGCTTCGGATAGAAATTCATTCCGAATGAATCCACAATTTTCCGAATCATTCCGAATTTGTATCCGAACGAAACAGTTTCATTTCGATCTAATCCGAAGGAAGTTTTCAATCCGAATTAATCCAAAACTCATTCAACATCAATCCGAAAAAATCTTTAATCCGAATGATTCCGCCAATACGAATTAATCAGAATTAATCCGAAGCTTTCACTAACTGTTACTGCTGTTCCGGTAAATTTTGCTATACAGTTGCATATCATTTCTGTTTCTAATGCTTCTGTCATTGCTATTGTTACTGTTATTCCTTCTATTTTTCAGTTCTTTCTGTTTCTCTTTTCTGTTACTCCTACCACTGCCAAACTTCCCACCTGGACTCTCTGCCCTCAACCCATTTAGTTAAAAAACCTGAATGGACTTTTTAGCGAATCGAGAAAGCAAATTTCCCACGAAGGGTGAATTGAAAATGATTGGCGAAAGGGCGCTTGGCCGAGTTGATTCGACAATGCCGTTGAATCGAGAGAGGTCCTCGCACAGAATATCAGCATCGCTGCTCGCGAATACTATGTATATAACTATATAGATACATATATATATATATACGCATAATACCTCTCGCCCGCCGTCAGTCACTCAGTCAGTCATTGATACCGCGGTGTGATTAATGAAGAGTCAAGGTTCGGGATCACAGTGCCGAGTTGAGAACGGGGGTTGAGGAAGGGGCGTCGGAGGCTTGGGGGGAGAGGAAGTTGACTCGGGGTCCGTAGCTCGACACAGCGAAGAATGTCGATACCATACCGACGACGAAATATATAAGTACGGGAGAGTGGGACACGCCGCTAGAGACGGTGAACATTAATTATATTTAATCGGCGAACAGATATTTCGCTTTAGTGAAAATCGCACTACAGTTCCTTGGGCGTCTCTCGGTATGCGGGAATGGAATAAGACGCGGAAAGAACGCGAGGCCCGAGTAGCAAGAAACCCTGGCATTCAGAACGATGAGTTATTAAGTAGCGGCTTGGAGTCGAAAAAAGAAAATATTCTGGTATCGCGGCCACGATAAATTCATATCAATGCAGCCATCTGGACAGGTTGCTTTCAGCGTTCACTTTTAAACTAGGAACGTTTTGTTTCTCACGGCTTGGTCAGCCAGTCAACTTGGAGACGTTCAGCTGATTCAGAAGCTATTTTTAATCTTCGAATACATCTTTGAAAATCTGTTCTATAAACTATAGATGTTTGTATAGTTTATACAATGTTATAGTTTATACAATGTGATGATGTCATTTCTGATTCCTCTAATTGAAAATTGGCACGGACAAGAATCGTTTTATGCAATACTGAAGATCTAGCAGTTGTCAGCGAGTGTATAAAATATGGAGACTCTTATCGCGGAAATGCGAGTCTATCGAGGAAAGCAGCCTCTTCTCAAAGTCCCTCAACGTCCACCACGAGAAATGTAGTGAGTTGAGATAAACCTTCTCTTCGGGGTGAGTGGCAGAGGAGGAGGAACAGGAGGACGAAAGTTCAGGTTGGAAGATGGAAAGAAGTCCCTTGGTTCGTCCGTTTTGTACGTTTGGCCGTTTGTTCGTTCGTCTATGTCCGTCCATCCGTCTGTTCCTGCCTGCCGTCGCAGCCTGTCCACAAACGGAGCGGAGCAAGACTTCACCACTTTTATGTACGGAGTCTGAATAACAAATCTGTCCAATTCACATGTCGACATCAAAGAAGATAATATAAACACTACATCGATACATCGTCTACAAAACCTTAATGTTTTATTAATGCGGCCTCCATCTCGTCCCATTCCAGTCCTGTATATCCCGTTTGTGACTCCAGTTGCATCGTGGAGAAGAGGAAGCACTGTATTCATGAAACAACCTGTATTAGAGTAATACTCTCTTCATCGTAACCATTTTGTTGTCCCATTATTAGTTCTTTGCTTGGACAATTTGTTTTGAGGCCACAAGAAGCTGCTGTAATTAATCATAATTCAATCATTTGTTATTACTGGTCATTAGGATCTGATTAATTTCTCGTTTTTGCTCACCTTTTGCTAGTAGACAAAATAATTTTTAATTTTTAATTCTTAAAATATAAAATTTTGTAATTCTTTCTCTCATTTCAGGAATCTTGATATGTCTGATAAAATTCCTTGAAATGCTTTTATTATCTTTCAAAATTTCGTGAAATTCCTTTCATTTTTGTATAAATTCAATTGATATTCCTTAAAGTTACTCAAAGACCCATAAAATCTGATGAAATTTGTTAAAATTTCTGAAAATTCACTGAAATTTCGTAAAATCCCTTGAATTTGTTAAAAGTCCTTAAACTGACTAAATATCCCATAAAATATTGTGAAATCCCTTAAAATTATTTAAAATCCCATGAAATATCATGAAATCTCTTAAAATTGCTGATAATTCAATGAAATCTAGTAAAATCCATTGAATTCCTTAAAATTACTAAATATCCTACAAAACATCGTAAAATCCCTTAAAATTATTCAAAATCTCATGAAAAGTCATGAAATCTCTTTAAATTCCTGACAATCTAATGAAATTTCGTAAAATCAGTTGAAAGTTCTTAAAATAAGTTAATATCCCATAAAATAACTTACACGTATTTAAAATTCCATGAAATTCCGTGAAATCCCTTAAATACCTTAAAAGTATTTAAAATTACTTAATACCCATACAACATCTTAAAATACCTTTAAAATCCTTCAAAATTCCTTTAAACATTATAAAATCACTCGATATTCCTTGATGTTTCATAAAATTCCTTAAAATGACAAAAAATCTTATGAAATTTTTTTATAAATTTCGCAAAATTCCGCGAAATTTCGTTAAATTCTTTGGAATTCTTGAAATTTCAATATAATCTCACCAAATCCTTAAAAATTTTTAGAAAACTCATTAAAAATTATTTTCAATTTCATACAATTTTGTAAAATCCTTTAAAATTCCAAAAATTCTTTGAAATTCCGTGAAATCACAATAAATCTCGTAAAACCCTTTTAAATCCCTAATATTATTCAAGATTCTATGAACTCTCATTAAATCTTTTAAAATACCTTAAAATTCAATGAAATCTCGTAAAATATCTAGAAATCTCTTAAAATTTTCTCAAATTACATAAAATTCCACAAAATTTATATATAGTAAAATCCCATTTAATTACTTTATAATCCCATAAAATCTCATAATTCTGATGGTAACTGATCTGTAAATATACAAATAATTTTTTCTTCACTAATAATTTATTTTTCACATCAAAATAATTATTTTCATCACTTTAAATTATTGTTTCTCTCTTTATATGACCTTTTTATTAGTAATCGTTTTGACAACGAAAATAATCTAAAGATAGTTTTCAAATTCGGTGAAAATTCGCGCAATTTCTGAACCAATCAGGTTTTCGACAGCAATGATACATTGGTTCGACATATTGGTAACATCTCCTTTTTAAGATAGGATATCATATGAAAGAAATAGTTTAACTTGCAATTTTTTTTGATTTACCAGCAGTATTTTCCAATCCACTATTAAATAGATTTAAATCCGTCGGAATCATAAATTCAATCTGTGAGATCATTTTTATAAATACTACCATCATCTTTCAAAACTTTTCTTTTCTGGAATATTTTGTTACAACAGACATGTATAGGTGAAATCGACACCCTCGTGAACTTGTACAAATTAATAATCCATTCTAAATGCTGTCATCAATGAAATACCAAATGGTATCATCACTCGACCTTCAAGAGGTCCATTAAGATTCCTCTCCTCTTCACAGATTGCTACACGAAATCGCCAATGACGTTCGTTAACATGCTCTCTGTATCTGAAGTACAAGAATAAATATTTTATCATCAAACATTCTTCAAATTGTACTGCTCAAAAAATGCTGATACTATTTTATATAACATATTTCAGAAAGGCGATGAACTCATTTTTTTTATCAGTTCCTCTTGTTCCTTTATGAGTACTAGGGTCGTCCAAAAATTCATCGCAAGTTCAGCTGATGAATTGATCCTGTATGAAAAATGACTTTTTGGAATAATCGTTTTGAATCACCCTAATGAGTCCTTAAAGTTCTTTTAATTGAAAACAACTGCAACCGCATTTCCCGGATTTGAAATTCGGAGGGAGGCAGGTTCCATTATTGTTGCATTTTATGCAGGAAATGCGTAAACACAAAGCTCGTAATCGTATGCAGGAATGTTGGCAAGACAGTGAAGACAGGGTGTAGATACGCGCTGCAGGGAGGTTTGAAATCAAGAAAGAAAGAGGCCTTTCTTGGTTCTTGTGCTGAGTGAAGGCCGAGTCCAAGATACTGAGTGACAGCCTCGCCACGTACGTAGGAGGCGACTCACAACAAAGGAAGACGATAGTCGTATGCAAATTTGCGATATCGCAAGTTCAGCCGATCAATCGATCCTGTTCTACAAAACTGGGCATTAGATACTGTTAGCTGGACAAGAAACAGTCGAGCATTGAATCACCGTTGCACAATTTCCCTTCTATACTGAAAATTCTCCAACAATGATCTACTTATTAACTTATCATTTCATTAACTGATCAAAAGTATTAAGAATCATTCAAAATGAGCAAATGCTGATTGACGTAAATATTGACACTGCTCTCTTCTTTCAAAAGACAATTTAAGTTTCCCAGCTCTAACTACGACACCAAAGAACTCTTTCTGTTAGGCACTCATACTGTTAGGTACATCTTGCGTCACTTGGAATTCCAAATATCCGCGACATTGTAAAACGTAATAACGAATGGCAGCCACAAGGAACAAGTGAAACGAGAAAGTCTGAAAGAGAGCGGCACGAGAGGGGTTGAAGACACGGGGATGGGGCAACAGAAGGCATTTTCAAGGGCCTTGTGCTTTCTCAGGAGGAATTAATCATCCCTGGCAGTTCCCTATGTTCCAACCTGCTATTTTCCTTGACTCTCCAATTATACCTTTTATCTGAAAAATTTCGTTGATCTACATCTGTCTTTAACGCCACTCGGCGAATTACAAAATGACCACCTGCAGAGAAAACTGAAACCAATTTGTAAACGAACCTATCGCTGTAATTAAAAATAATGGGAGATTATAAATTTCCGATCAATAGAGAATTGTGTTGCGACAAGTTTTCGGGGTTGTTTCAAGAGTTAAAGCTGCAGCATAATTCATAGCAGGGCAGTGAACGGTATTTCCTGTCTGTAACTCTTTGACGGAAGTGGTGCCAGCCTGCCAGAGACTGATTTACGAGCAGGAACCCTTTGCACGAAATTTGCGACAGGGTCATGCAAGTAAATGATCTGTAGATGGAAGAAAATATAGAAAGACGTGGACGTCATTTGCGTCAGTTAGTGACTGAACTGGAACTTTTTCTTTGGTCAACCAAGGTCGACCATTCGAGTGATGAAAAGGGTTCGTTATGTCGGGAACCTTTCCTGGATTCTTCTCATTTGCCTATTGCGAGAAACGGGCATCTTACAGTTACCTGAAAAGAGGTCGGAACTTACATAAAACAGAAATGATGCTCTTTCAGACTTCCTTGAAAAGGGAGCAACATAGGCAAAAGTCAAGTATTCATAGATCCTTTTCAAAGCTGAAAACTGTTTTCAAAATACATTTATAGATCGTTTACACATTTTTTTCCGTAGTCTCTAAAAATCTATTTTTTTTTATAGTTGTTTATACTTTTATACTTGACCTAGGCTTATGACCTACCTCATGTCCTGAATGTTTTTTAAAGTTCCAAAATAGTATAATAGTACAATAATTGTAGATTTTAATGTTCAAGTGCATTTTTAAATGTTCATTTTTAGATGTGTTTCATTTTGACGATTCTTATCATGAAAAGAGTACTTGTGTGGAAGTTAATACTTGAACTGAAAAGGAAGATAGTGAGGAGCGAGAATGAGAGAGGTACCTTTATATTACACACACATGGATACCCTAGTGAGGTGGCGTACGGAATTTACGAGATAGCTGCCCCACTTCACCCTTTATCCTACCCTTCCTCTCTCGACCCTCAACAGGTGGTCGTTTTGCTCAACTCTTGTATTGTAATTTATAATTTAATTGATTTATGACCCTTGAGATACCATACTTTAAAAAAATTATTCTCTTTTTAGTTTCTCAACTTCCTACGTGCTATTCTCCAAGATCTAAAGTCTTCTCAATCGAATAACAGCCCTAGGTTGAACCTACCTTGATCAAATTATTTTTCGTATCTATTAAGCAAATTTGCAATGGTTACTAATTTAATTAGATAAAGATCTTCTGAAAAAGGTTTTTCCTTCCTTTTCAATAAAACTTTGATTACATAAAATATTGAGGACTAATGTATTTCTAAAAATAAAAATAAAAATTGCTGACCATTAAAAACGAAATAGATCAGAACCGTTATCGTGATTTGCTATTTTCGCTATATAGAACATTAGAAAGGCAGTGGATTCTAAAAGCGTCGTTAGGAGATATAATTATATCTAAAGAGATAATGCTAGCGGGGTCGAATTCTTACGTATCGGGCTTTTAAATCTAGGCAAAGAAAACAAGTTCTACTTCAATTCAACTTAGTTGATGAATCCACCAACCGCAAGGCCGAGGTACTTACGTGCCAAAAGCGACATTCGATACCGTACGAATTTAGGGGTTCCACGACACGGGTAAGTCACGGCAATACTTCTTTAATGGTCTTGCTCAGAAAAACAATTAATTTCGAGACTCTCGAGTTGAGTGCTCGACATCATTCCGAAAATTCCGTGATTTTAATTAGACTCCTTGCAATTTCAAGAACAAACTAGATTAATCTCAGAATTTGAAATTACATAAATATATCTATCCTCTATAGGCTTTTAATTGACTATTTCATTCAATAAGAAATTCAAATACTCAGAAGTCAAAGATTATCGCTGAATTTGACGATAACGACAAACGATTTCCGTTTCCATTTCCCTGACAAGTAGCGAAGCACGTCCGTGTATCCGTGGCTGTCAGTGAACCAGGCGTATAATAAGGTGGCGAAGTCGTTCGCACTTCGGGGTGTCAGAAGCCGGGGGGGGGGGTGAAGGTTGTAAAGGGGGTGGAAAAGGGCTGCGGTGGAAAAGCGGTGGAAACCCTGTTGGAAAGAGCGACACAGGCGTTGGAGTGCGGAGCGAGTTCTGTGGCCGTCACGTCGGAGTGACGAGAACCCCCTTTACTCCTTCAACCCCCCGAAGCCCCTACCCTTCACCCCGTTCTTCTCTCTTTACTTCACTTCACCCCCTCCGACTAGTAGTCGAGGAATTCGAGTTGCTATAAATCTCCCTTGACGGGCGCGATGCCGGGCCCGGACGCTTCGAAGGGTTGGGGGCGGGGGGGTGGGGCTCTTGGGTTTCCACCCCCAAGGTCCTTCGCAAACGCGAGGAATTGTAATAGTTTTTTTCGCGGGGTTAACGCAGTGTTTCAAGGCTTGGGATACACGTTCTTTTTCCAAACCCCTTGTTTTCCAAGACCCCTTTTTCCAAATTACCTCTTGTTGAAACAATTTTCTATTTTTATTTTTTAGGATTCCCATTTTTCAACCTCTTTGCCGATCAGAATTAGTTAAATTTAAGTTAGAACTGGTTAATTGGTACAGGGAAAAAGAATGAAACTTGGAAAAAATTGTTTCGGTTCTAGGTTGAGACGATAAATTACAAATTTGTTTAGGAAAGAAGATTTAAATGGATGGGTTAGGGGTAGTGGATTTACTTAATGGAAAGTATTATATATAAAGGTTTTTTTCCTTGATGGACGTATGGAACTGAAGAGGAGAACATCACGTATATTTACAATTCCAGGCTTCTATCCTCATACAACCATCGCCAATTATACACCCCTACACATCATTTTTCTCTCTCCAGACACTTTATTTCCTGAGCGAAAATCTCGCGAACTTGGGATCATCAAGGATCGATCCACGAGTTCATTCGTCCCCTGAGTTCGTCTTTTATTCCGTCGATGGCAGAACTTTTATTTCTCTTCCACAGGGTGTCCTTGAGTGACAGACCTCAACAAAACAGGGAGTCTTTTTCCTACTAGAACCACCCTTAACTCACTCCCAAACTACTCCTCTTTTCCTAAATTCAACCTAGTATTTCCAAAGTTCTTCACAGGAAGTTCAAAGTTGTTCATTTGATAACAGGAAGTCAATTGCATTACTTTTCGTTGGAGAAGTTTTGGAAAATTACAAATGATTTTTTGAAGATTTTAAAGAATAATTTTAAATAATTTGATAAACTTGATGATAAATTCGATAAATTTGATAAACTTTTTATAATAGCGAGGATCAGTAATTTAATCCATCATCTCGGAAAGTAGATCTTAAGATTTAGTCTTTATCCGAAGACAAAGCTAGAAACTGCCCAGGCTAAATAGTTTTCTCTTCTGCGAACGAATTGTGTAGATAAAGAAAGGGGGAGGGTATATCAATCACGGAGGCAGCGACGGGCTGAGATTTGGTAGCAGCTTCCCGGTTGAAGAGGAGCAACGGAGGTTGTGACCCACCCTGACCCGCAAACAACTACAAGCATTCTCTATCATTATTTTTTTGAGAAGCTTTTCTTATATTGATTCATCGTTTATCGGAGCATCAACGATAAGGCCCGAGTGATCCACCTCCCTTTATATATACTGATGATTCTGGTCTGCTCTTCTTTATATGATAAAACCACTTAAAAACAGACTGATAAAGTAGACTAAAATATTATTTAATATATCCATCACGACTTTTTATTTTTGTATTCATTGGAATAAAAATAGTTTTTAAAAATATTTCCAGAGACTCCAAAGCTGAAAATTTTTATTTGTTGACTGGGATATTATTTATGGTCCGGCATTTTAAGAGAGATTTCTTAAAGGAATTTAAAGAGACTTTGGATGATTGCAAAAGGTTTTAAGTACTTTTGAGGACTTTTCATGATTTCAAGGATTTTTTTTCAAATTGAGATTTCCAGAAATATTGAAGGATTTTATGTGATAGTATTTTTCAGGAATTTAAGAAACTGCAAGAAATTTGAAGGGAGATTAAGAGCTTTTAAGTGATTTTACGAGATTTCAAGACATTTCAAGACATTTTAATGAATTCTATGGAATTTTGAAATATTTCAAAAGATTTTAAGAAATTTCGAGAAGATTTACAAAATTTCAGTAATAATAATAATAATAATAAATAATTTTAGAATATTTTATGGGATTTCATTTGATTTCTTCTATATTAGAATCAATTCTTAGAAATTCGTTAAAGTCGCTTAAAATCTGATTAAATCCCTTAAAATGTCTTGAAATCCCTTAAAATTCTTTGAAGTTCTTTAGAATTAAATTAAATTCCTTTGTCACTTGAAATCTCTTAACATCCTAGGCAATTCCGGCTAAATTTAATAAATAAAAATAAAAAATATTTTTTTCGAACTCTTTTATTTTGATAATCTTAATCTAATAAACATAAAAAATAACAAAATAAAAAACCTTCGTCAGATTATCTGAAACTTCAACCTAATACCTATTGATTGGATTTTTATTCGACATCTGTATTAAAGATGATATTTTAACACAACATTTTTCAATTCTTTTATTATAGTAAGTTATTTTGAGGACTTTTCATGATTTCAAGGATTTTTTTCAAATTGGAATTTCCAGAAATACTGAAGGATTTTATGTGATTGTATTTTTCAGGAATTTAAAAAACTTCAATAAATTTGAAGGGAGTTTAAGAGCTTTCAAGGGATTTTACGAGATTTCAAGACATTTTAAGAGATTTTAATGAAATCAATGGAATTTTTAAATATTTCACACGCTTTTAAGAAATTTAAAGAAGATTAAAAAAATTTCAAATAATTTAATGGGATTTCATTTGATTTCGTCTATATTGAATCAATTCCTTGAAATTCGTTAGTCACTTAAAATCTGATTAAATCCCTTAAAATTTTTTGAAATCCCTTAAAATTCTTTGAAGTTCCTCAGAATTAAATGAAATTCCTTAAAATATCTTGGAATTCCTTTGTCACTTGAAATCTCTTAAAATCCCAGGCAACTCCGGGTAAATTTAATAAATAAAAATAAAAAATATTTTTTGGAACTCTTTTACTTTGATATTCTTAATCTAATAAACATAAAAAAATAAAAAAATAAAAAACTTCTTCAGATTATTTGAAACTTCAACCTAATACCTATGGATTGGATTTTTATTCGACATCTGTATTAAAGATTATATTTTAACATAAAATTTTTCAATTATTTCGTAAATATATATATATATATATATATATATATA
>UCOH01011156.1:0-29221 GCA_900474275.1 Synergus japonicus
CCTGGAAATTCTTTATAATTCTTCGAAATCTTTGTAAAGCTTCTAAAATCTGTTAAATAAACTATGTATGTAATACGAAAAAGATAAAAATTAGTAGAATTGTCAATTTCTATTTTCCCTGCATTTCCTGAAATGTGGCCACCCTGAAACTTTAAGAAAATGTTAAGTATATTTAGCAATATTAGATGAGAGAGTATAATATTGAAATTTAATTTCAGAGACTGACTAATACACAACAAAGCCCAGCACAATGTCCGGCCCAGGGCCAAGGTTTGTGAATAACCAGTTTAATTCTCCTATCAAACTATATTCGCCACAGGCGATCCAGGAAACGTTGGATCGTCAGACGCAAATTCTAGCCAACGGTGCAATCGGGTAAGAATAATTCATTCTATTTATTTTAATACCGAAAAAAGTTGGATGGAAGGTTTACAAAGTTGAAACAACTGCATTCTTACTCTTGTTATACGAGATCACAAACTATAGTAATGCAATCATTTCACGATTTGTACATCTCCCATAAACCATAATATCTTCTAATTTCTAATCTGCATCCGAAAAACGTCTATTGATAATGTATCTACTAACAAATAACATAACTTATTTGCTAGTATATCAAACATAGAGATGGCGACGAAAAATTTTGGAAAAGGTTTGTGAAGTCGATGCCAAAATCTAGTATCTGATAATTACTAAACAAGAGTTGAGGTCATTAGGAGAGCACAAAACATGCTTTTAAATTCAGGCAGTGAAAGACAAATGAGGAAGAGGAATCAAGAACCTATATACTAATAAAGCTTCAAAGATGAAAATCTTGCCAAAGAAAACCTAATTGCAGCTTTACTTGAGCGCAATTAAAAGTTACTCAAATAAATATTGCGCAAAATACCCTTTGTGACATTATTGGCATGAGAACAGAAGCACGTATTCCATTCGAGATATGAAAAACTGGTTTCTGATGTGTTTTTAGAATTAGCCCGCTCTCTAAACTTGAATCAGTGAAATTTAACTGATTACCAGTCAAATTCCACTGATTTTCAGTGCTCTTTTCTCACAATTTTAATTAGTGAATAATCTATACTGGAAATCAGTGAAAAGTCACTGAAATTTTAAGTAGTTTAGTGACGATTACTGAAAATTTCAGTGACTTTTGACTGATTGTCAGTGAATTTTCACTGATTAAAATCGTGAGAAAAGAGTCACTGAAAATCAGTGGAATTTGACCGATTCCATTTTAGAGAGCGGATGTTAAGTTTGGAAAGTAGAGCTTTGGAAAGATTGCACTTCCCTTTATTTCTGTAAGCTTCTCTTTCCCTTCATTTTGCTTCCTTGTTTTTTCTGGAAGTAAACGTCGAGAAAGTTATGATACTGCCAAAATATATGAAAATATGAAGACTTTTATTGAAGTGTTGATTGAAGCGCTTGGCGGAATAGGAGAGATACTTTATGATATCGTACTAAAAACAATTGAATCTAATTAATGAGTGAATGAAATTGATTAGAAAATTCTTTGGCTCGTTTTATAGGAATGACCACCTTGCGTGTCGATCATGAATGAATGACGACATGTCTGGTCTGATCACTAACCCTGTCTGACAGAATGTCTGCAGGTCAAGCGTCGACTTGCTTCACTGGCAATACGATTGACAGTTGACGTCAAGTATTAGATTCAATGAATCAGCGAGCATTAAGTATCAAACCAATCGGCGAACCTGCACGTTATTTTCAGAAACTCGAATCACCGCGAGATAGAAATAAACCCCTGAAAGCTTAGACCGTTGCGCAAAGCAGCCGCAAGTCGCCGTACTTGACTTAGTTTCGCGTTTGATGGCCTCAAGTACTCACTTCGTATCTGTAAGAGTCTACCAGATTTGCTGTTAAGGAATCGCCATCTGACTGATAATAATTACACAACATTAGCGCCATGATCGAGCAAAGAAGGTGATGATCGAATTTCCCAGGGCTCATTAATTTTATGCGTATGAAACATTACTTGGTTTTGATTTTGGATATATTTTGAGCTGTCAAATTGTGTCTTCCGAAAATATTTATCATTTTTTTTACGACAGGGATATGTGATAGTGATATTTTTAATAATTTAAACAAGTTTTCTTGATGAGGGGAGTTTATAATTAATGAACTTTAAATAGTGTACTGTAAGGATAATATTTTCACCTGTGCAGAATTTATTATTATTTATTATTTATTATTTATTTATTTATTAAATTTTTAATTGTAAAGAAATAGAGGGCTGGTACTAAAGTTAAATAAAGTACCTATGTTGGTACTAACTTTGGTGTTCGAGTCTTCATTTACTGGTTTATTCAAACTTTTTAGAAAATCACTGCAGTTTATGTAATTTTTATATCAAGAATTTCATTTTATGTTACAGAATCGATTTCAACCAGTTAGCCAAACCGGCGAATCTGCAAAACAGCGCAGTTCTTCGCATGCTCGAAGAAGAAGAAACAAGAAAGCGCAATGGACAGCCTAGTAAGTTATTTAAACTTTTTTAAAATTGTTTTCGAATTAAAAGTAAAATTAAATGAATATTAAAATCTCAATATATTTTACACTGAAAACCACTTGCTTTTCTCAATTCGATACTTTAAGTAGTATACGTTTAGCGAATTGACAAGTGATTAAAGCTGGTTATAGTCAGACACACTATATTAGACAGATTTTTAGAGAAGTTTTTATTATGGATTATAATATGAATTGCAGAATGTCAATATTAAATAAAGCAAGTACATTTTTAATAATTATAACTTTCCTCCACAAAAAGCAATTTATTTTAATAAAATTTTTAATTTAAGATTACTATATAATTAAATTACAATTATACATCTTTGTGTTTTATTGATTTTTCTGGTCTCTTTCAGGGATGTTTTATAAGCAAAAAATTCGCAAAAATATTTAAGAGTTCATACGAATATTTAGGGTAGTTAGTATCTTCGATATTCGTAATTATTATTATCAACATTTATTTTTAGTTTAATTGAAGGTAAATGCAGAATGACCTTCCTATAAGACAAGTTTTCCAAAAACACGTGAGACCTCCCCTACCCAAAAATGTTGACCCCCACCCTTCTCTTGACCGTGAAGGGATGTCTAAAATCAGTCTCAAGATAGTTTCCACAATAATCAAGTAGAACATCGAATAGCTTTAGTAGTTGGCCAGTGTCCGTTTTGGCAAAGACGCGAACTTGCCTCGGTCTATAATTTTATTGTAAAAGGTAGATAAAAAATTAAAATATATGTTTATAAATCAGTTGAGCAAATTTTCACATCAATTATTGCTTTGGGTCCTTAACCCTTCAATTAATTTGTATTCTAATTCTAATTTTAATTAGTAAAATTAAAAGTGTAAGTGTCGTGTTGAAAGTGGAAAACGGTGTCTATAGTCAGACCAATTATGTTGGTGTATTTTTTAAATTGTTCTCTTTTTGGATTACCCTGTATTACTTTATAAGATTCTAATTATCAAAAATAATTTATAGTTAAAAGTTTTTTATCCCTTTCCAAAGGTTTATCAAATTCTTTAATGCTAGAAAAATTGGAAAAAATTGAATGCAAAATCTACTTGATCTCTAAATTTAGAGACCAAATTATTCTACCTAACACAAATTTTTTACCAAAATTCGGATTCAAATGTAGAAATAGTGGAGATATATGTTAATTAAATCGATATTATAATTTATGATATATCTACTTATGATTCTAAACAATTTATAGATCTGAAACGAGTAGCGTGGCCTCCTCCACCAGACGATCAAGATATTGAAGAGTACATTGAACAAGGCCCTGTTCAAGCCAAGGTAATCTTTAAATTATAAGTAAAAAACAATTTCAAAATACGAAGCTCTGCGCTACATTAATTTTACACCGACGCAGAAATAGCTTCTGCCAAAGAAATCTCTCACAAAGAACAACTCAGGTCACAAGGTTCATTCAAGTTTTCGACATTGAAATAAAATTGAATTAAATTTCAGTTTAAGATTTCCTCGTTAAGAAATAACATTACAATAATTAAAAATATAATCCATTGATTTTTTCTCAAACTATATTGAAAAAAAAAACTGCAATTTCTTTCATTTTATTATATTTGTAGAATTTTTTATTTCACGATTAGAGGATTTCTTAAATTGATGTATAAGAAACCAACGACCATTCTTAAGTTCCTGGTTGACTGCACAAAGTTTTCGAGGCTGAAGGGTCTAAAAGAATTTTTCTATCGAAAAGTTCATCCAATTATCAATCCTTGTATTCATTATAATTTTGATCGAAAAATAATACTTCTCTCTGGATAAAGTGTAATACTTTCACGTAGTACGATTTAAGTATAAAAACCAAATTACAAATGTAAATGGAAAAAATAATCGAGGATGAATCCAAGGATTAAAAATTGAATTAGGGGAAATTTTCTTTTTCGCTTGAAAAGACACGTGGAATCGGCGAGTACGCTTCGTACCAGAGCAGTCCATCGCCCCAGAATCAGAATTTCGTTCCATCTTCTCCTTCGCCTGTGAGTCCTAGTGGCGGGACTTTGAAGCAACCTTCACAATTTCAACAACAAAAATCGGCAAAGGGTTGGGCACCTGTTACACCCCCAGCTACCTCCCCTTTGCCCCAACCAATTCTTCAGCCACCCACTTGGGGCCATCCACAACAACCTCCACAAGTGCACAACCAGGTGAGTTTAAATTTAAAAGAGAACTAGTTGGAAATCTCCTTTTTTTTAATACTCGAGTTCAATTCCTTCCAAATTTCGATATTATTTAAAATCATCTCTTTCTCAGAGTCTCGAGCCATTTTGCATTAGGCTCTGCTTTTATTTCGTTTCAGATCTATAATTTTTTATTAACAATTATTATTGTCTCTTACTTGGTATTCCAACCGTTACTGCTTGCTGATGATGAAAATCTGAAATAAAAAGATAATATTAATAATAATATTAATAATAATAATAAGGCATATAATATAGTTTCATTATTTCATCATAACTTCCTTATTTGAATAATTTACTATGTATTATTCACCCTAATTCCTATCTGTTTTCTCAGACAACATAGTTATTCACAATTAACATAAAGTGACATCATTCATATAATTCAGAATTAATATTTTACTTGTTCACTTTATCATGTTCACTTGTTCATGTTTATAGAAATTTGTTTATAAGCCAATTTGCTTCTCTCGAAACAAATGTGTGGTCAACTGGAATATTTGTATTCAAATGTGGTCGACGGTTTTATTTTACGAAATAATTTATTTTTAAATTTCAAAACCTGTTATTTCTTCTCAAGAATAATGGCTAAATTTCTGAGCTTTAGACTCATTTTCACGATTTACGTAACACAGAAATGACAAACTTAATTTACTATACAATTTTTCAAATTCTAAACAATATACTTTACGATATTCTTATGTATTTTTCTAATAAATATCTTCTGCTTGAAATTATATTTATCAAAAATTAGAAATCTAACTAATACATGTTTATTTATGTTTCAACAGAGCTCAGTGAACCAAACGCGACAATCACCTTATTCGACGCCAGCTTCCACATTTGAGCCACCGCCTTCTACAATTACACTAAGGCCGGAACCTCCAATTTCTCAGGTAAATTTTCAAGAATTTGGAGAATTTTTTACTGGTAATACTTAGTTGATAATTATAATAGTGGCTAACAAGAACCACAAAAGTTGATTAGATTCTTCTAAGCTGAGAACGCATATATCTAGTTTGCAGCCAATTAAAATTGACAGGCGATTCTCAAAAATAACTTTTTGCAAAACTAAAGCCGAGTATAATACACATTAATGTGAAAAGAGCGTGCGAATGTTGTAAAATGGCTAAACCCTCATTGCTAAAGTCGTAATTTATCAATGCTGTACATGCGTAATGACACAGTCCACTTGGCAATGTCTCAAAATTGCTAAAACTGCTATGTTAATAATGCTACGTACAATGATATTCGGTTATACAACTGGCACAAATTTTGTGATAAGTATATTTTTCATCAGTTGAAAAAACTAAAGAAGCCTTTATTACTAAACTAAAGAATAAGCCTTAAGGGCGTTGGACCAAAGTATTAAGCTCAAAATTCCATTCTCCATTTTACTCAACAAAAATTATGGATAAATATTTATTGTCTCTGTAGCACTAATCTTTTTTTAAATATAAGACTGCGTACAGAACGAAAAAATATTTAATCTCGATACTTTGATCATAAAATGAAGAATTCAAAATCTGACTTCAAAATTCAATATTTTCATTTTACTTAAGGGTTTTGGAACGTTGGAGCCAAGTTCTAATCTAAAAATTCGTATTCCTCATTTTACTTAACAAACATTAAATTTGGAATTTTTTCCCTCTGTAGAATTAATCAACTTTTAACTAGAATTAAGTGTACAGAGCGAGAAAATATCTAATTCAAATATTTTTTAACTAAAATGTGAATATTCAATTTTAAAATTGGATTTTGAATTCCTCGCTTGGGTCCAACGCCCTTAAAAAATATTTAAATTGGACATTTCGCTCTGTGTGCATAATTCTAATTAAAAATTGATTAATTCTACCAAGGGAAAAAATCCCAATTTTAATATTTCTTAAGTAAAATGAGGAAATCGAGTTTTTAGATTAGAACTTGACTCCAATATCCTTAATTTCCATCAAACCCTTAATTTCAATACTGTGTAAAATTCTATAGAATTTCCATTGCATACAACGGAATTTTAATTCAAATATGTGTTTCTAAAACTTGACTGCAAAAACCTGTATTGTTTTTGTACATGAAATATATATATCCACATATAAAGATCGCAAATCTTGAAAATTAATAAAAAGCATGTAAGAACAATATTTTAACAAAAATGACACCTGCCTAGTGTACTATACACTCTAGACACTGTAAAAAATGTAATAATAATCAATCAACAATTGTTGATCAATTTATTTATTGATCTGCGACGTTTCTAACCTCAAATTTGCATTTGACGATTTTTTTCCAATATACAGTCAGTTGTCCAAAAGTTTACACAAAAATACACTCTTTACTAATATTTAACACTCGGTTTCCCGTCAATATTAATAAAAACAGCAAAAGGAATTAAATTTCAAGTTGGAAAACTATAACCCATTTCACATTCATTCTACTCAAAATTTTTGAACAATTTCATCTACTTTAGTTTCCTAAATATTTAAAATCACTTTAAATGTTTATTTGCTCTACTAAATGTTTAAAGTTGGATATATAATAAATAAAACTTGTCAAAAGCTCGCTGGCTAGAGTTTGTATTTGAAAATACATATATATATATATATAACAATTCTATTTTAGTTTCCGGAAACACCATGAGTGGCGCTGATGCATCAGTTTATTTTTGACATTTGTGAGACATTAGATATTTGTAGGTTAGAAAACTCGGTGAACACGTGCGTTGACAACTTCTTTCTAAAAATGTTTACAAAGTGATTAAAGACAACAGAGCAGTTCTCGAAATTTTGTAATTATTTTGAATTAAACAATGGAGAACATTATAGACTTGCACTGGTTTCCTTTAGTCTCTCAGGGAAATATTTATTGTCTCACAAAGTTAACGTCAACAAAAGGACCAAATAAAGTTCTGATTGCATCTTTAAAAAGGAAAATTTATCTTTGCGAGTGTCATCAACTTTCCAAATGGAGATTAAAACCACTAATAAAGGAATTATTATTTACGTATATACCAAGTGGTGCTGAAATAATTTCTGTTGACGCCTACAAGAAATCTAGCGAGGAAGACGAATTCGTCATCGGGATCACGATTATGAAATATAACAGTGAAACCTCTATCGAGAGATATTTAAATATTTATACTGAAGGTGCCGGAGATGGCGAGGACAGTAATTCTATTGAAGCAATCGCTCAAAATTGTCTGATGGTTGAGCTAACTTATACACCTTATCATTTATATCACACAGTAATTCCTCATAATTCGAAAAATGAAATTGTGTGGTTGATATCCGCGGATGATTTTAAGGTCCATATGATCCGGGAAGATAAAACTACTCACGGTTATATGGAGTCAGAAATAGAAAAATTTTTTCCAGAATTTAATGAGTTGAAATCAATTGCTTTGTGGATTGATATCTATTATTATGACGATTATAAACGAAGGGTCACTGTTATTGGATGCGAGTGTGGATTAGTGAAAGTAGCTGATGTGAATGCTATTAAAGGCGAAATTGACAGCAGATGGACCCTTAGGTATCTCCAATATAATAATTTTCAATTTAATTAAAGCCGTTAAGAAATGTTTGTTATTTTTTTCTTAGTAGTTTTTAAAGAGCTTTGAAGACTGATTTAAATAAAATATTATTATATAAATAAAATTCCCTCTTTAGATATGATAATCCAGTATCCAGCGTTCGGATTTTTCCGCAAAAAAATATTATTAAAAAGCCATCAATCTTGGAAAAGACTCCTGATGATGACAAAAAGACCAAGTTAAATATACTTGTAAATACAGCGAGTACTTCGATTGTCTTTGAAGATATTTTAAGCAAAGGCTTGGAACAAGATGTAAATCTGAGAAGTAGTATTGCAACTACTTGTGTCCTCTGTTCCTGTATTGCTGACATAAATATGGATAATCAAAACGAAATATTACTTGGCACGTATGAGCGAGAAGTTCTCGTTTACGCAAATATCAACGGAAGCTGGGAATTAACAAGTAAAAAATTGTTTGACGCCCCAATCCATTCCATTTGTTATACAGATTTAACGGGCGATGGAGTAAATGAATTGGTTGTGCTGACTCAGAGAAGTGTTCACATTTTGCAGCATGATTCAAGCAAAATGAAGGAACTTTGGAAAGAACGATTTCGAAAGATGATTGTGAATAAAGTCGAAAATGACTGAATGGTAGAGAAAATTTTCCGATTTTTTCAAGATTTTAAAATCACAATTCAAATTTGTTTATATTATTTAAAGAAAGTTTTAATGTGAAAACACTTTTTACGTAAATTACTCTATAAAGATGTTAATTATCTTCTTTTTCAGGGAAAAGCTGTCTTCTTACGAAAATATTATAATGCGTAAATTTATTTAAATTCTAGATTCCACAACCGGTTTATTTGGCGCAACCAGCAGCGACGAAAGCACCGATAAGCGGCAACATGAGGGGCGACCAAAAGTGGCCACCAGCTTCGGTGAAAGCTCAGACGGAAGCTGAAAATCAGGCCCGAATGGAATTGGCTAAGGGGCCAGTTTGTAGGCCACGTAGAGTGAACAAAGATTACAGACCATTTTTCGCTCAACATGCACTGACATCCACCTACCCAGGTTACAGAGCCCCGCCAGGAACTCAATATTTCACTCCAGGATACCAACATTAGACGGGATGAAACTCGAGTTCTTATAATTTTATCAATCTCGAAAGCATTTGCGAGGCTGCGATCAAAACGTTTTAAATCTTATTCTTAGGTTCCAAATTTTCCGGAACTACAAAGGGATGCAACACAGTCTTTGAAAAACTAGTTCAGAATTAAAAGGAACGAGTACTCAATCCTAGATTCTTGTCAATTTCTGTTCTTAGATTCGAAAATGTTTTGACTTTTTCAGATAAGACTATTAATAGAAATCCGTTTCTATTTTCCTTTTCGCAAAATGCTTAGCTCGCGCTCTATTAATAGGCTGAGAACTAACGCTTCTGATCGCATCGAGAAATAACTAAAGATTGAAGAATCTAGCTAGGGAGCTAGAGCGAATTAAAAATAAAAAATAAACTTGAAATCGATACTCGAGACGAACGAAAATCGAAAAAAAGGCATGAAAGCTTATATTATTAAAAATGGTAAGTTTACTTACTTATGTAAATATGAAAGTGAGATTGATAAGCATATTTTTGTAATGTGATTCAACGAACTAGGTAACCGACTAACGATACCTTTTTAATAGTGTATAATATTATAGCGAATAAATATAATAAAGGGTCTGTTGACTTATTTATTTAAACAGTGTTGTTCTATTCTTTAACATAGATTATCCTATTTTAAAAAAATCGTATACCATAAAATACAGAACTATATTCTTTATTTGTAAATGCATAACATTGTATTAAATCAATCAACTGAATTACATAAAAAATAGCTGTAAATATTCTCAAAATCCATAATCAATAATTTTATTAAATGCTTCATCACACGTGACACATCACCGACTGAACATTTTTTTACATTTTCTACATTTTTTACAATTTACTATTCCGAAAACGAGTTAAAATTTTGCAAAAATCATTGTGCTCTTATTATTAAATGGATCGCACATTGACTATAACTATAAATTTCTGAATATATAATTTCAAATAATTTAAGTGAAAAATTCATTATTAAAAATATTCTTTCATTAATTCAACACTAAGGAAAATCCCTGATTATGTTGAATAGCCTGCATAAGCTTATAATGTAGTCTTTCACGAGTTTGATATCGCGACAAATCCAAAAGATTGAAACAAGTATGAGCAACAGGCAAGTATCTCTAGTCTGACATTGGCTGGATTTTAATCTGAAATCCAATTTTTTTCGAAATACTTATTAAAATGATATTTCAAAATTTCTGAAAATAATGATTTAAATCAAAAAATTTAAACAAATCTTACTTGTGTTGATGGGAAATATTACCTTAATAGCCTTCATTCCATGGATTGGAATTCGATCACTGCCAGTCAGGAAACGGAGAAACTTCTTTTTTTCTTCCTCTGTAAGATCGTGAAAAACTTTCCAGAAGAGAAGAATTGTTGGGTCGTCCTTAGTGTATCTATTCTGATAACTTGCTTGCTCTTCAAGTTCCTGCCAATCATAATTATTCGTTCCAACAACGAGTGCCATTAGTTCTTGGCTGTGAAATAGTTTTAGGACATTTCCACCACAGACTTTATGGAAACCATCGTTAAACTCCTTGAATTTGCCCTCTACTGATTTATTTAAAATGTAATCCACCATGAGATTTACATATTCCTGCCTATAAATACATGAAAAAAATGTTTAAATAAACAAGAAAAATGGTTAATTAAGAAATATTAGTAGGTAAGCTTTCTTACTTATTTTCTAAAGTTACAGGAATGTTTTTGCCGTTTGGTTTCAATTCAAAAGTTTGACTCGTTTCATAACATTCTCGAGCTATTTGGCAGGGGTAGTCGCATAAACATAATTTCTGAGGGTGCTGAAAAGAAAGTTTATATCATTTAAAAATAATATAAAATCGTATTTCAAGAATAATATTTTATGCTAAAAAATTGCTTTTAAAAAGAATTCTTACCTTTGACTTCTGATTTTTCAACCATTGGATATAATCATGTTTGGACTCGGAATAATGAACCCTTTGTCCTTCGGAATTATAATTAAGTTCATCTAAAATTTTCAGAAGATTCAAAATAGACTCTAACCGTCAGTCAAATGTTCTTTTATTTATTAGTATATTCATATAGTTTATTTTTACCTGTTGTTTTTCAATGTCTAACTGCTTCAAAAGCCATGGAACTACTCCTTTGAAGTTTCGTATCAGCAATTGGAAATACGTAATAGAAGTGATCAAAGCATTGCGCCACCAGTTCTTAACGATTTCTAAGTGTTTCGCATATAATCTTAAAAGTGAAATTGCAAAACGCCAATGTAAAGAATTGCAATTTTCAGGCTTCGAAAAACTATGATAAAGTGGACGAATTAGGTATATTCTTAAACAAACAATCAACATCTAACCTAACTTACCAGCCCTGAGATTATTGATTTTTTTTTCCAACAAAAGTAAATGTCAAAATTAAAGGAAGGATGAGTTCTAGAAATGTTTAAAAATGAAAATGATGTTTGGAAATCAAAAAAAAAGTTTGAAAATAAAGAAAAAAGGTAATAAATTGATAATAATAATATGTGATACTTTACCATAAGAGCAATTTAGTTTACCTAATTATACATTCGTAATAATAAATATTTTTAGCGAATAAGAGTCAATAAACCTTCCTCTCATACACATGAAGGTTTGTTGACTCTTATTAGCTAAAAATATGTATTATTATGAATATATAATTGGGTAAACTAAATTGCTCTTATGGTACACTGGTACACTCTTATGGTACACTGTTGGTAAAAAGGAAATTCGTAAATTTACTGTCGGTAAATTAGAATTTGCAAACAGATGTAAAACGGAATGCATCGTGCAATTCGTGCCGATCGTGCCGGTCTTCAATTTCCGTTCAAAAATGTTAAATTTAGATCGTGGCAAGATATAAAATTATCAAAATCGTATTCTAAGGCTAAAAATACATCGATACAAATGTTTGCGACTTTGCCCTGATCCAAATAACTACGAATGTTGTCACGAAAGTTCTATTGATCATTTTCCCGCTCATCTAACCAATTTTCCTAAAATCCCTGTAATTTCACAAGCTTTACAGAGTTTCGGATGAGTTTAAAGTTTTTGAGGCATTTTCTACCATAATTTTACAGCTAGGGTCGGTTTTAGGTCGAAAAAAGTGCATTTCTTCCAAAAAAAATTTCGTGTCTACTCAAGAATGAATGAGTTTGAATTTCCGAGAATTGGAAAATTTGCGCGCGACGGTGTTTGAAATTTTGTTCTTTCAAGATGGCCGCCCTTTCCAATTTTATTTTTCCATTTTGTTTTGTTTTTAAAAAAGTGTTTCAATTTTATTCGTTTTCTAAATTCGGGAGTGTGTTACAATAAAAAGAATTTTATAAAGTGATGAAGTGGTAAGTTCTAAGTTAAAAACTATATAATTATTATTAATGGAAATAATTTTATTAAAATGAAATTTTGAATCCATAATAATATCTGTCGGTTGAACATTAATCAAACACGAAAAATTAAGTTTTGAATTTTACCGCCTTTTTTCGTAAAATGTAAACGCATGCGCACTTCAAGTTGCATTTCTCATGTTATTAATTCCCCACGAGCCTCATTTTTATTGTTTTTATTGTATTTAAAGTGAGAGGAAAAGGAAAACAATATTAGAATTATGTTTCTCACAAATCTATTATTAGCTGCTGCTAAGAAGAAAAGCAAGTAAGAGCTAATTATTTCTTTTTAGTATAAATCTTGTACCCGACAATTATTATGAGGTTAGAATTTCATTTACCGCAAAATATTTACGGCAATTTAATTATATTTAAACAATATTTTCATTTTATTTTTACTCTTACCGATATTATGAGATTAGTTATTCTAAATCATTTCTTTTTATGAAATTATGCATTTAGAATGTATGCCTTATTTACTTATTTTTTAAAGTCAATTGAATTATAACACAGAAAGTTATGTAAATTATCAAACCCATTAAACTTGTAAAACTGAGAATTTATTTAAGTAATTACTTTTTTTTAATTCAGAATATTGTTTTCAGACTCCTTATGGTCCAGGTCGAAAGCATGGTGAGCGGCCACAGAATTGTCCTTGTACGTCTAAGAACCAGTGAAAAATTTGAAATGATCAAATTTGATCCATGGAGTAAGTATTTTTCCTGGAATTATTATTTTTAATTAACTCTCTATTTTGCTTTCTTTTTATATATAATTTCAATATGCTTTTTATATGTTCTATTGCCTAATCCCAATATGTAACTTACTGAAATTAATCTACAAATCTTTTTAATTGTTTCAGTCCAACAGGAAGCACTTTACAGAGAAGTGAAAAAGATACGTGCGATGTAAGGTAGAAAGAAATACATAATTTGTTTTTAATATTTAATAACCTCATCGTTTCTTGCTGTTTTTATTGTACATGACTCGCCTTCCGAAAAACAAAGCGAAATTTAAGATTAGTCTTGTTTACAAGTTACTGTTATATAAGGATACATGGACATCATAATTCGCTATGACATATTGAATAAATACAACAAAAGGTTTAAATTATCATAATTTAGAATTTAATTATCTATAAGTAGGGAATAAGTTTGGTAATTAAAAATAGTTATTTATTATGAACAGTGCGCTACTGCCTCACAGCCTTTGCAATCAGGTTGATAAACATGACACTCTAAACCTGGTGGACAATATCGTTTCATGCAGGGATTTTCATTTACGATACACAAATCGTAGGCTGTAAAATATAAAAAAAAAGTTAATAACAGGTTTCATAAATTTACATCTATAATTTCGATATTTTGTTTGTTCTCAATAACGGGTTAACATGCAGGAATTAAAACGAGTGCTAGTATTTAAATGCTATTTTAAATTTAAATTGCAAGCAATATGGAGAACGACATATAGTCATTTTCACGTATAAGTATCATTTTATTGTTACTTTTGTCTCTTATCTATTACAATGCGGAATATTCGAAAGAATTTTTTTACTCACTGTCTATACAAGTGCGACCTTTGCAACATCCTCCACAACAATGCTCGTGACTTAGACACTGAAAACATTATTTATATCTTTAATTAGATTTTTTAAATATTTCTTTTTGACTTTTTAAATTCATCATTTAAAGCTTAGGTATTGTTGCGCATATATTAAATTTCCGGTTAGAAACTACTCTTCTATAAATATTAAAACAAATTACATTCAAATAAAACTCGAGTATAAATCTACAAAGCAATCGGGCTCGGTTTATAATGAAGTACATAATTAAAAAATTGAAAACCTCTTTTTTCTGAAGTCGCCAACATAATTAATACACCATTTACTCATTTATCAATGTTACTTGTCTCGAGGATAGAATACATTTCCGTAAAAGAAACTCAAGCTGTTCCAACAAGTTGATAATAAAAAAGTGTTTCAAAAGAAGGTCGAGGAAAACTTTTATGAAATGAACTGAATATTCTACTTAGTTTTACAAAACTTTAATAATTTTATTAACTTTTATTACACAGTTTAAAAAAATTAAAGCTTTATTAAACTAAAACAAAAATATAATTTGCATAATTTTTTTATATTTTTTAATTAACTATCTAGGTTCTAGAAATCTTTATGATATATGAGAGAATATATTCCAAAAAAAGATATAAAAAAAGTCTTGTTTTCTTACATATTCTCCAGGTACTTTACAATCTTGACCAATCGTAGTTTTTATTATCACGAAAAGGATCAAACAAAATACTGTAGTTTTAATGCACGACATGACGAGAACTGTTAAACGTCTTTCTGTGTTTGTCGAGGATTCTTTATATACCTATACCCCGCTTTGAAATCAAGTGGAAGTTTAACAGGTCCGGATTAGAAATATCAAGAGCCCTCATTTGAAATATTGATTTAATTTTTTTTCACTATTACAATTTTTCTATATCTAAGAACTCAAATCAAAACTAAGATTGTACATATATGTATATATTTACAGATTTATATATTAATTAATGATTCCTGGAGGTCAAGGAAAGTCTAGAAATTATCCTAACATCTTTTGAAATGGATTTGTAGAGTTAGAAAATTATACAGAATTCTGTAAGGACGTGCCTAAAATATTTTTTTTCCATACGGAATGAAACAATTTTCTCTCTGAACCTCTATAATATTAACGTATTCATCATAATTAATGTCAAGGTATAGACATGATTGAGAGCGGAAACGCTGTAAATAGTTGAAATTGAAAGTGGTGTGTGCGTTAAGATGGAAAAGATTAAAATCCATGGTCAATATAGATTAATTGTAAATTAAATCATATAATAAGAGTCGAAGGTACTCTTCAAACTGAAGATAGTAATGGAGAAACTCGTTATTCAAATATATCTAATTCTTTGAATGAATATGAACTAATTTTGAAACATAATGTGAAATATTTCTTGGCATCGTAAATATATTTTTGGATACGAGTGTGTTAAGTGCAAAAAATATTGAAAGCGCTAATCCTGAGTGTTATTACTAAATCTCAGTCAGGGCCATTTATGTTAGTTGATAATGCGTTTTCCTCTTCAGTGCAAAAAGCTTAGCAATTGCGACTTAGCAGGTCAAGTTGAAATGAAAATTTATATGAAGTTCTTAAATCATTCTCCATTGTATATACAGTTATACACCTTTATCTACTTCTATCCAATAGTACAAATTTTTTAATATTTTGTTTAAATAAGCAAATCTTATTCATTTATTCTTTATAATGTAATTGAAACAAAGGCCTCACTTCCTGTTATTCAAAAGACTAAATCCCTTGTTCCAATTAATTAGAAATTAAAAATGAATAAAATTATGCTATTGTTTAAATAAAAGTACATATTATTCCCCATAGGTTAAACTCTTGATTACTTGTGATTACTTTTGTTTCGTTTTCGACTTTTCTGTCATTTTGGCGTAAATTGACGTGTCAACCTTTAAAACAAATTTCCCTCTTTTTCGATGATATGCGCAATTTTTTTAAGTACGCATCAGCCCTAAATCTAATATCTATAGCAGATCAAGCAGTAGGAGTAATTTTCACATCAGGCGACGATAATTTCGATTCTGATCGCGGATTCGGCCAAATATTCAAATGGATGCATTTACATGACGCTTTTGAGCAATCAAAAATAGTCCGAAAACCCATATTCGTTGTGATACACAGACCATGGTGTCCAGCTTGCAGTAAACTCAAAGCCAATTTCGAAAAATCAATTAAACTTCTTGATCTCAGCAAAGAGTAGGTTTAAATCTACATAATCCACAAATTAGCAAAGTTTCATCTTCTACCTCAAAATTTCTATTCCTCGCCGTAAATTTAGTATCGTTTTATTTCATTTATAGGTTCATCATGGTGAACGTGGAGAATAGTGTAGATATTGTGGATAAAATTCAAAAGTTTTATCCGGATGGAAAATATGTGCCAAGAATTCTTTTCTTCGCGCCTGATGGGGAATTGATTAAAAATGCATACAATCGAAGCCCGAAAGCTGACCCTGAATTTCGTTATTTTTATAGTACTACCGCGCCAATTATCGAGACAATGCTTTTCGTTTTGAAACATGATTTTAAATCTGGAAGTTTTCAACCCTTAAAATACGATAAACTAAAAAGTTCAAAAATAATCGATGATAAATTAGATAACGATAAACCTACGGTTTTGGATTGAAAAATTAAAGATTTCGGCTAATTAAAACAACTAATGGATTTATTTATCTGAATTCGGTTAATTTATTTAAATATCTAACAATAGTTGAGCTTTAGAAACTTTTTTTTGTATTATGATTCCTTTAAATTGTTATATCTCTAAATGCTTTAAAAAGAGTATGTTTGTTCTCTTCAAAGAGCAGAAAACTGAATCTTGCCTAGGATTAATTTTATACTTCTTTTATTGACTTATTTATCTTTTTTGAATAGTTGAAGAGGAGGGAAAGGAAATCTACATTCTCCAGCTAGTCAGATCCGCAAATATTTCTCTTTTCTTTGTTAATGAGAGAACTCATCTCTCGAAAGGGCTCGAGAAACTCGATCTTCCAAAAGATCATTTCCGAGGGTCGCGAGGATGCAGATAGAAGCTAGAACTTGAGATTGGAGGCTTGATGCCTGACCTTACAATCCCTGGTATCCCTTTGATCCTGCGCCAAGGAACACAAAGTTGTATTATTTCCACCGTCCGGGATTTCAAACGGTTTGAGATCTACGAGGCGTGAAACGCAGGGTGGTGTCTCACTTTCTTTTCCCTTCTTCTTATCCACCCTCTGCGGTATCTTCTTGTCCTTTTCCCCTATTTCCTCTGTTCAGTTTTCGCGGTAGACCTGGCGTCGTTTAATGATGTTGCCAATTCAATTTCTCTTTCCATACACATTGTCGTTTAACGATTAAAGGACGAGATCCCTCACGGTTCTCTACTTTTGCCTGCACTTGTGTATACACGTGACTTGGCTAGGGTGGAACTGATAGAATAGTTTTAAATTCTGTTTTTGAGTTTCAGATAGACCTCAAGGGTATACAGTACTTTATGACGTCAGAAGTTATTAGCCGAACAAAAGATTATATTCCACCAACTTATTTGTACATTAATGACAATGTGGCTCTGAAATTTTGGAAGATTTGAAAATTTTTAAAGATCAAGTTGTAAGTATTATTTGTATTTTAAACTAGAAACGGGTTTATTTGCATGGTAAATAATTCTGTATGAAAGAAACTTGTAATGACTATTGTTATTTTTAGTTGTAAGAATATTTCTGGGAAATATTAATGAAGAATATAGCGAGGCGTGGTTGTGTATTATTTATGAATTCACAAAATTTCAGGGTCATATTGTCATTGCTGTACAAATAAGTTGACGGGATATTATTTTTTGCTTCTGACATCAAAAAATACTATACTGATTTCAAAATAATTTGACTTTAAAAATAGCTGTTTAAAAAAATGATATTTTAATGAATTAAAACTTACAATTTTCTAACATTGATCTAAAGAGGATAAGTGTAACACAGTATACTTAAACTTGGAGAACCCAAGAGCCTTTGATGCTTTGATCCTTAGCCTTTTGCAGTTAAAAGCTTGGAGATTTGAAAGCGTTTAAAGCTCTGCAGATTGCTCGCTTTGTGGTTACAAAACAAAAGTTCCTTATCGGCAACTGGAGATGTCATGATGAATGAAGTCACTTAGTGTATTTAATTAATAAAGGAACTCTCCTTTACTTCACGTTTAAGTATGTAATTAGTTTCTCTCAAATTTTAGACGCAACTTTCAAGGGAGAATGAAATTAGTTCTCAGCTTTTCGAGATTTCAAGAGAAATTAAAAATATTTAGTTTAAGAATTTTTACCGAAATTAAATAAAAGGACAATAAAAGGAAACAAATAAAGGAATGATTAGCTTCTCCTCGTTAAAAAAATTAATATAAATTAAATTAAAGAATAGATAATTAATTACACTTCTCATCTGATATGAACATTGAGCAAATAAATTTCGCCATAAAGCTGAAAATCTGATCGTTCATATGCATCGTCTCTTTATGAGTCTAATAAAAATCACAGTTTAACCCACCCAATATGCTCTTGAATAGAGTTTTTACATTGACCTGCGGGAAACGGGATATAAATGAACGTAGCGCGCTTTTATACGGGCTGAATGAAATAAAATAATAAAAATAATAATGTTATGCTCAATACACGTGCTTGCTATGTATATCAAGCGAGTTATATGTCAAGTGGGCACAAGTGTACGGGCTCAAAATATAATTTCTGATTATAAAAGCAGAATCGTTAACAGTCTGGGTCGAAAGCTTGTCTGGCTTTTGGGTTTCAGTTTCCTCACGTTCAAGAGTATTTGCTCGCGAGTTGTTCTTTGCTTATTACAGTGTACACTGTGCACTGAAGCCGAGTCAAGTAAAGTGGCTCGCCGCTAATTAACTACGTTATTTTTCATAATTCTCTCTCTCTCTCTCTCTCTCTCTCTCTCTGCCCCTCTCTCTTACTCCCTTTTCTTCTTTCTCTCTTCTTTTCTCGTGATAAATACAGTCGGTTAAATACTCTCGCATTTGCAAGAGGCTTCAATAATTCTACAGCCTCTGTACTCGCCTTTCAACGTGTGTTTATACACGTGTGTACACGTCTCAGCAAGTATACACGTACGTGACATCACGCATTCGTGTCGTAGAGAAAATTATAATGTCGGTTCAAAACGAGGTCGAGAAAACTCAGAACTCTCATGGGATTCTGTTAGTCTCATTTTGTATTGACTTTGAAAAAGAAATTAAAATTGTAAAGGAAAGCCACTGCTTGATTTTCTGCATTTACTTATAGAAGGTATAGAAGGGTTCCTTCGCATTAAATGATTTTTTTAACTGCATCTAATTAAAAGCAGTATATACATATTATTATCCCATTAAAGTACATTCAAAGTGCAAAAATATGAAAATATGATTGAATTCTGCATTCAATATGCAAATTAAGCAAGTCGAAGCTCGGTATGTCGATATTTATATTGAATTAAGTGAACGACTGTGTCCGTGGTGGTTGGTGAAGGTAACTCTCGGGCGTCTCACCCTCAGCGAAAGGTTCTTGAAATAAATTGAAAATGGCTGGCATCACCCTGCTTCGGATAAATGATACCTATCCACCTACATCAGATTCCTTGATATTCTATTTCACTATATGTATATGCACTTTCTGAAAATCACGGAATTTCATTAGATTAGATTCATTCTCCACTTATCTCATTTTATGTCAATCCTGTATAGTTAGACTCAATCAGTTCCAATTTACACCTAAATGAAATTGTTCTTGATTAATTAAATCTTAGGGTGGCGACTTGGTCGAGAAACTGGGGAAAACCCGGGAATTTGATTAAAAAAGCAGGAGTTTACTTCTAATTAAATTAAAGTTCAGGTTTTCATTCTTTTAATAATTACTTATATTACATGAATTGGATTGAAGTTTCAAACGTCTATAGTCTGACGATTTTTTTTACTTTTATTGGAATAAATATATCAAAAAAAAGTTCCCAAAACCCAAGTCAATTCCTTGAAATTTCTTAAATTCACTTGAAATGTCATGAAATCTCTTGAAAGTCTTTAAACTCTCTTGAATCCTTTAGAAATCCATTGAAATTCCTTACAATTCCTTAACATTACTTCAAATCTCTTAAAATCCCTTGGAATTCCTTAGTCACTTAAAATCTGATGAAATCCTTCAAGATGTTTTGAGATCTTGTGAAATCTATGGAAATTCCAGTGTAACTCTTTTAAATTCTTTTAAAGTTTCTTAAAATTTCTGAAATCCCTTCAAATACCTGCTTGAAACTCTTTAAAATATCATGAAATCTAGAAAAACGCCAGATAAATTTCTACTAGTAAATAAATAAAAGTAAAAAGATTTTAGGAAATTTTTTTTATTTTATTAATCCTAATAAATGTAAAAAAATAAAATAGTAAAAGTTCGTCAGTCTAGACATTGGCAATTTTCACACCCAGAGAAAAAGTTTGTTTAAATCAAATAAACGTATATTTGCCTCATAGCCAACTAAAAAATATGTTTGAATTAAATAAAATTTATTTGATTTAAAGATATATTTCCTTTGATTTTTTTTTTATTCACAGAAATTTTCTTTTTAATTCAAAGAAAAAATATCTTGGAATCAAATAAATTTTATTTAATTCAAAGATATTTTTCAGTTGGCTCTGAGGCAAATATACGTTTATTTGATTTAAACTAAATTTTTCTCTGGGTGCAATCAATATGCTATATAAGGTAAAATATTTTTATTTTTTCCAAGGAGAAATTTTTAGGAGTTTTTTAATTCATTTTTAAAAATATTCATCCCTTAAGTCGCATCCCTTTTTCTAGGAAGACACAGAGATTTTATTGGATTAGGAGCATATGTGGGAAGGGGCGTTTTGTATATTATACATTATGGTATCTACTCAACGATCGGTATAGTATATGTTTGCACATACACTGACGTTTTGTCGAGTCACGTGCGAATACACCTACACAAGCGACTAGGTATTGAATCGACGAGTATCATGCGGTTGACAGCTAGAGCTAATTGAATCTTGACTCTATCTGTCGACTGGAGCTGAGACTCGAATGGTTCCAGCGAATAGCATTCGAGTTCGACGGAATCGTTGGTGTCGGAGTATCCTCCCTTCTCTCCCTTCCTCACACCCACCCATTCTTTCTTCCTATCACCTTTTTTGTTTCTCTCTCTCTCTTTCTCTTCACCCTCTCATCCCCAGTTTCCTTTACTTGTGTTCTTCAACCCCCTTTCCTCATTCTTTACTTTTTCAAATAAAAAAGCACATCCGAGAAAAGCCTATTGCTCTTCTCCGCTTGCCCTTTTTTTCTCACCTAAAATATAATATCTTTGCCTAAAACAAAAAATAGAATTTTCAAAAGTAGAATTTTAAAAAGTAGTATTTTCAAATTCTTACCTGCTGTCGATAAACGTCGGTAACAAGAATCTTGAATAAGGGATGCCCCAAATTATCTACTCTAGCAATTTGCAGAAACTCCCTAATATGTAATAGCATTCTTGTGATTTTGCAAGAGATAAATTTAAGTCATGGAAACTTTGGTTGAAAAGACTTTCTTATTGGGTGATAAAGCAGACAATACATAGATATAAAACAAGAGTCTGTGTACAAGTACTTAAGGTGAAAAGATTCGACCTCGTAGTTCCGTCTATAATCCGTACGATTCATTATCGTCGAATTCTGTACCACCGATGCCTCGATTGCGCAATCAAGATGGCATCGAGAAAGGCATCTCTCGCCTTCGACTCAAACTACCAACAAGTATTTCAATATCAGCTCCAATATATTCCTACCAACCCTATAAACGTGTGTGCAGTTATATTGGATTCTCTCTCCCGATCTCTTCTTCCCACCTTCTATTTCATCCCTTCACCCCCTCGAACTTTATTTCTGTCTCTCTCCACCTCCACCCACTCTACTGACGTTGAGAACGTGTAGATCTTGAAAGTATTATTTTTTAGTACGATTCAATATATCCGCAAAATTACGAGAATTAAATAGTTTGGTTTATTTATTACTTAGGATTTATTTTAGACAACGATTTCTTAAAGCAATAAAATTGAGGGTTTGTAAATCTGTAAATTTCATCTAATTGCACTCAGAAATATCTTTGAATTAAAAAGAAAATTTCTTTGAAACAAATAACTTTTATTTAATTCAAAGATATTTTTTAGTTGACTCTGAGGCAAATATACGTTTTTTTGATTCAAACAAACTTTTTTTCTGGGTTTGTTTTTGATACAATGTCTCAAATTAATTAAACTAGCATCTAATTAATTAAACTAGCTGTGAAGTTGTATCAACTTTTGTACTCAATCAATTATTCGCTTTCTCTTGCATGAAAAAATATATATTTTTCAAATTAAACATCTATAGATGTTTAATTTGAATATCTTAAATATTATAATTTATCATCTAAAATAGTAAAACTGATTAGATATCGGTGATACTTACATTTAAAAAAAAATTTTATATAAAAGTATAAAAGGTATAAATTTATTACAATTTATAAAAATTAAAATGAGTGAAGAGAACGTAGAAATTTTATTTTCAAAATTGTTATAAATAATTATTTTATTATTACGGTATCATACAAGTCATTCCTGGCCGTTAAAAAGAGACATTTTTTCCATTACGATGTTTATATAAACTAAAACAACATTTCAACATTTCCGCGTCTTTCACAAACATTATTTTCTTTTAAACCAATAAATATATCATTCACTTGGACTTCTTGAAACACAAAACACTTAAGTAATTAATTAATCAAATATTAATTAAGTAATAAAGTGATATTCCCGTTATCAATAAAATATTACCTTACACTGAGAAAAAAAATCTTGGTTCCAGAGAAATGCATTTTTTGGCTCCATTGCTTTGAGTCAAAGAAATAGTTTATACCTAATTTTATTGAATGAATGATATAGTAATAAAATAGATTTTTGGATTAATAAAGTTTTTATTCAAGTTTATGATCGAGATATATACAATTTTTACACACACACACACACACACATAAAATGTTCTTCATTTCATTTATAGTATGCGTGGTCCGGACCCACGTGGTGTTGAACGTGCATGTGTAGGATCTATTACAGCACGATTTATTACACCACGTGGTCCTTCCTGCTCTACAAATGCAACGCGAGTTCCGAAATTATAAATGAACACAATCGGAGAATTTGCGATTGAAACATAAGTATTTTGATTTGGCAAAAATATTACCTGACCCCGCACCGCATCAGGGATCGAGAAACGGTGTAATTGTGGTCGTGGATTGGAAGTTTCATGACGTAGAACATAACTTCCTGAACTCAATTCTGTAAGAAAGTGGAGGTATAAGAATTTTAAAATTTCCGAAAAATAAAAATTTTTGAAATAGAAGATTCCCGGAAGAAAATATTATATTATACTCACGTATAAAGTTCAGCAAAACCACAAATGTAAGGAGTAGACTCAAAATAAGAATCCTCATTTTTACTCAGATAAAAACTTAAAAATTGATTACTAAAGAATTCTCTGAACTGTGAACATTTTGTTTTCTTTCCTATTTATGTACTATAATCACGGTCTGATTTCTTAACTTTATTTGTTTAAAATCACGTATACATAAAATTCACGTGGAACTGATAGAGAAAAATAAATATTGCTTCAATTTAGCGCTCATAAAATGATTATATATATATTACAATGTAAACGACTGTAAAAATACACGCATAAAGTAAAATAGCTGTTAAAATAGCGATTTAAAATAGTCAACTGGCGCTCTGAACGCATTTTTCCTGGAATTTAGTAAGTTTGACTATTTCAAATGGGAATTTTTGCTGAGAAAATTGCAAACCCTCTGCTTTTTCATTGTAAACAATTTGAAATAGTAAAACTTCCTAAATTCCAGGAAAAATGCATTCAGAGCGCAAATTGACAACAAACAAGTCCCATAATAATCCATTCAGTTAAAATCATTTCCTCCTTTCTATTAATTACAAAAAAATTTTATTTAAAACTTGTAAAATTAAATATTTTGTTAAATCCTTGCATAAGATGCAACACAAGATTCAACCAATTGTCAATAGAATGTTCTTGTAATAGAGATTAAATATTATTTTCTTTTAAACCAACAAATATATCATTCACTTGGTCTTCTTGAAACACAAGACACTTAAGTAATTAATTAATCAAGTATTAATTAAGTAATAAAGTGATATTCCCATTATCAATAAAATATTACTTTACACTAAGAAAAAAAATCTTGGATCCAGAGAAATGCATTTTTTTGGCTCATTGCTTTGAGTCAGAGAAATAGTTTATACCTAATTTTATTGAATGAAGGATATGGTAATAAAATATTTTTTTCAATAAATTAATAACGTTTTTATTCAAGTTTATGATCGAGGTATATACAATTTACACACACACACACACATAAAATGTTCTTCATTTCAGTTATAGTATGTGTGGTCCAGACCCATGTGGTGTTGAACGTGCATGTATAGGATCTACTACAGCACGATTTATTACACCACCTGGTCCTTCCTGCTCTATATATGCAACGCGAGTTTCGTGATTATAAATGAACACAATCGGAGTATGTGCGATTGAGACATAAGTATTTTGATTTGGCAAAAATAGTATCTTACCCCGCTCCAAAGGACGGGTCACATACCGTTGCAATTGTGGTTGTGATTGTGAATTGGAAGTTTCATGACGTGGAACGTAAGTTCCTGAACTCAATTCTGTAAGAAAGTGGAGGTTTAACAATTTTTAATTTTCCGAAATAGAAAATTCGCGAAAGAAAATATTATATTATACTTACGTATAAAATTTAGCAAAACCACGAATGTAAGGAGTAGACTCAAAATAAGAATCCTCATTTTTACTCAGATAGAAACTTTTAAAAATTGATTACTAAAGAATTTTCTGAACTGCGAAAATTTAGCTTTCATTCCTATTTATGTACTATAATCACGATCTGATTTCTTAACTTTATTGGTTAAAAAACACGTATGCATAAAATTCACGTGGAACTGATAGAGAAAAATAAATATTGCTTAAATTTAGCGTCCATAAAATGATCATATATATATTACATAGTAAACAACTGTAAAAATACATCATGGAAAAAGTAAAATAGCTGAATTTCACATTTAAAATAGTCAACTGGCGCTCTGAACACATTTTTCCAAGAATTTAGTCAGTTTTACTATTTCAAATGGTAATTTTTGCTAAGAAAATTGCAAACCCTCTGCTTTTTCATTGTAAATAATTTGAAATAGTAAAACTTACTAAATTCCAGAAAAAATGCATTCAGTGCACAAATTGACAACAAAAAAGTCCACATAAATCTATTCGGTTAAAATCATTTCCTCCTTTCTATTAATTATAAAAACATTTTATTTCAAACTTGTAAAATTAAATATTTTGTTAAACCCTTGCATAAGATGCAACACAAGATTCAACAAATTGTCAAGAGAATGTTCTTGTAAGAGGGACTAAAATATAAACCCCTTCTATTAATTAACCGTTGGTATAGAATTAGGAATGTAAAATAATATGGAGAACAGAGCCGTAGATCACGGGGATGTTTTTTATAGAGTGACGGACAAGATATGAAATAATTTGCTGGAGCGTAAATCTGGTGGAAGCACCTGGCCACACATAAGGTCCAACCCGGTTGCCCAGGTCTTCTTTGTTATCTAGAAATCAGAGCGCAATCAGAGTCCTAATTCATGTATGAACGATGCATCCATCGTTCATCACAATCAAAGGGTTTCCTCGTTTGAATCTAATAGGACCTAGCGATCTAGATTTCTGATCTACAAATCTAGGTCTCATGAGAAAAATCAACTCCAGTTCTCAAATGTTATTTAATTAATTCATTCATCAAATTACCTCAAATTGAAATCATCATGGAACAACAGTTATAAGATATAAATTTCTTAGACAAACATAATTTATGGGAAAGATGTATACCGAATGGATTTCCTTAATCTAAGATCTTCAGAAAAAGGGGTTTAATCCGGTACTTTTTCCCGTTACTTTTCAAAAGAATAAAGTTCCTGAGTAAAGCTACACCGCGGGCAATTTTCGATCCTCCCTCTCCATAATGCGAAACCATCTATATCTCAAGATCCGTGATCCCAAATTACATTCCGTCATCCCTTTCGGTCCCACGCTACCAACGAATCGAAAAGCACACATTTTTCTAAACTGAGCAATACAAATAATAAAATGGCTTTCGTAGTAAATTCTATTCAGAAATTTAACCGCGAATCAAACATCGCTCGATGGAGGAGAGAGGGAGAAAAAAAGAAATCTACCTACTCCCTTCGAACATTATACTTGCGGTCTCTTTCATCACCGTTTTCTTCTTAAATGCTCATAATAATAATACGCACGAGATACTACAAGGCTTCTATTAAATTCAAACGAAGAAACGGTTTGAACAATAAGACCTTCTGTGTATTTGAACTGTACCCGAGATCGGTACCGCAATCTTTTCATTAGTCAGTATAACGGGTAGTTGGTTGTTTTTTTATAGACTGCTCACGTGATCAATAGAAGAGTAAAACTATTATCACGATTTTATGCCAGATTGTATAATTGTTGCAGTAGTTTATTATTACTGTTTGTTTTTGTTAATTTTTCTATTCAAAATATATAATTTTTCAGTTTTCATCTCATAAATGTGAGGTTCACTTTCAAGTCTACACTTCGATTTTTTTTTCTTTTTGTTGTTCTTTTCTATTTATGTTTTTCACAACTTTCCAAAGAATCTTGTGGCTATTATTCTCACATCAGTAATTGATGCACAATACTGAACCACAATAGCGGATACACGCATAAACGCGTATATTTGACAAAAGGTAAAGGAAAGGTCTTGATGCAGGATTCCTTTTGCTTTTGCCAAACTAAAAGAAATAGAAGATCTCGTATTTCCTCGTCAACGAGCGATCCAAATCTTTCAGTTTTAAATCTCAAGTTTCCTTAATCGGCTGCGTCCCGCCCCACAAATTTACTTTGCGCTACATTTTCCTGCCAAATCTTTGTCCGTCGATTACGGTGTAACGAGATATCGCTCGATTTTACCATATTACATGTATACTAGCAAATTGTGCGTTGCAGTTTGAATGACGTGAACACACCCACAATTTGAATTAGAGGGGCTGACAATCTATTCACCATTCAGCTTATTAATGGACAGTCACGGTTTTATATAAACGTTCTCCATCTTCTGTCAGGGTAAAAAATAATAAGAACCGTTGGTGGTCTTGTTTGCAACATATTATTAGAGGGAACGTATTATATATTAGCTTACAGGGGTTCAAATTTTGCGCGGTTATTTATACATATTTCTAACATTATCTCACCAATACCATTTAATATTTAAAACTATATATATATATTTTTTTTTTGGAATATTCAGTTTGGAAATTTTGAAGACTTATAGAAATTATTTGAGCACCTTTTGAATTTTGTACCAACCCGGCGAAGAAGTGGTGGACTTTAGTACCGGAACTATATCAAAGTTCATAAAGTTTAGAGTGTTATATAAATAATATAAATAATAAAGAACAAACACGAGAAACGCGGGACGGCCGGAGCTAATTGACCGATCAATCTTCATTAGAAGGAGCCAGGTTAATTACACCGCGATCGTTTGTATGAAAGTGAAGAAAGGGCGCGAATAAGAAAGTTTCTGCGGGCGCGTTTCGAGTTTTAATTCCGAAACCTTGCAGTATATAAATCAGAAAAGAGAGGTAAAGAGTGAAAGAGGGGCTGGAAAGTAGCGGAGCACCACGCCTCTTTTTCTCTCTTTCTATTTCTCTCCTCAGGAGCGAATTAAGATTCTAAAATTTAATAGAAAATTCCAATACATTCCTCAATTACAGGAAATTCACTGAAGTATCAAATGTGGATTCAAAACGATCATAAAGATCTTTTAAATCATTTTATGAAATTCTGAAGTATTCCAAAAGTTTGTAAATCATTTCAGATACACTCTTATCTTAAAAAAGTAATTGAACGAAGAAATACAAAATAATGGCGTAATGAGATTTCACGAAAACTTTCGAAATCGTTTGCAATTCGTTGGAATCTTTTAAAATTCTTAAAATTCTATTAATATAATTTTCCTTATAATTTCAAAACATTTCAAATTCCGTAGGTTTAAAAAATCTCTTCAAGTTTCATGAATTCTGTTAAAATTTCGCGAAATATCCTGAAATGTTTTAAAATTCTATACGAAATATGTATTTTAAAAGTCTTAAAAATCTTTAGAACTTCGTAAAAATCACTTTAAAAGTTTTTAAATTCATTAAAATTACTAGAAACGTCTTGAAATTTTCCTCTGGAAAAATCTTTTCAAGTTTCATGAATTCCGATAAAATTTCGCGAAATATCCTAAAATGTTTTAAAATTCTGTACGAAATATTTTTAAAATCCTAAAACTCTTTGGAACTTCGTATAAATCACTTGAAAATTTCCAAAATCCATTAAAATTACTATAGAAACGTCTTGAAATTTCTCTCTAAAAAAGTGTTTATATTGCGCACACATTTAAAGTTATTTCTCTAATTAATAAAGTATGAAATGGTATTTGAACCCATTATATCTGGCGTCCGTCCCTGTATCTCGGCGACACTTCACCCTCTCTCCTGTCGCCCGGCCATAATTCGAAAAACTTTCGAAGAGAACAAAAGTGAGGACTTTTGTTCCAAGTTTTAGTTTGCGGGGGCTGTTTGCGAGCATAGCGACGCCCCGACAGTGTTTTGTTCGCTTTGTCTCTCTTCCTTTTATATATATATATATATATATATATAT